>JAODAC010004350.1:0-33065 GCA_027575185.1 Mimaenictus wilsoni
CACCCACCACCTCATTTTCAACGACCATCGCTGCACTATCGATAACCTAAGCCAGCTACACCCGTGCAATAAAAACTCTAAGCTCAATGTCTTGGAGGCAATACACATCCAGCAGGCTATTTCAAAAAACGCGGACCTCGTGATAAATGACAAAACCGATATTTTGGTCGGCTCCCCACTAATTCGTCTCCACATATCATAAAACTTTATAATGTAAAATTTTTGTATAAATACATCTTTTGTATCTTTTGGCTTGCTAGTACGCGACGATGCCTAACGGCGAAAAGTACATCGTACGATTTATCTATTAAACTTGTAAAACAGTAACAAAATTCGTGCTGTCACCTCGAAGTAAAGGACATGTGCAACTATCATGATTTTTGAAAATACTCACGTTTCCGGAAACTCTACATATGCTTCGCCATCCGTGGTTTTTCATCCCACCTTCCCAATTTGGTCATCCCTCTCCTCCGTTTCCATTTCTCCTTCACAATTTGCCTCAGTATTGTGACACTCACCCAAGCACTCCCTTACCTTCCTCCTCTTACATCCCAAACCATTCACCCCAGACATACAGATGCTCCCAGGTATCCACCCCACCTCGACGTAACACACATTCCATATATTCGTTCCCCATCCACACCTTTCTTCCTTGTTCCTCACTCACACACCAGTTCATTGAAAAGATGTACAATAATATACTTATATGTAATAATAATTCCCCACTTCATAATACTATCTATAGAATGAAGGTTTTAAAGTTTAATTTTTAAAATTAATGAAATTTCAAATTTTGCCAGTTGAAAAAGTAAAATCAGCCAACTTAACTCGATACTGAAAATTATTACTAGGTTCAGCATTGCCACGATTATGAGTGTGCCGCCAAGGCGTAACCGTAATATTTTGCTCTGGCGTTTGCTTTTATTGATCGTTACGCGCAAAACGTTTTGGAAATCCGACATAAAATGCGAAATTACTATCGATAGGCAAGCCAAACATGGCGGAGTCTCGTAAACAGTTAGAGCGCAGTTAACAAACGCCCTCTATCGCCGAATTCAATTTGTTGAACCACCATAATTCGACCACGTGCTGGAATTCCAACACTATTCGTCGTGGGATGGCGCCGGTGGCGCGCTGGCGCACTGGGATTAGCCCGAAAGCGTGTGCGGAAAAAGCGTACGGGGGTGCAACAGCGAAACAGCATTAAAGAGTTACACTTAGTGCGCGCGTAATTCGCATCGCCGCACGTAGACGATGGACCTATTACCGCCATATCGAAAGGGTTGCGACAATAAAACGCACGGCAAGGTAAAATTTAATTTCGCCAAAGTGCACGCCGCACAGCGGTGCGAATTTCATTAAGGTCACTGCCGCGCGTCGAGCGTGCACAATTGCATCGCATTTCTTTTTTCTTCCTGTGTTTTCGGGCGCGCCAAACAAGTTCTCGGTGGAAACGGTTCTAATCATCCAAGGGTGGGTTGGGTGAGTGGGTGGGTTTAAGATACGCGAATTTGTGCGAATTTATCGTCGCCTATAAAACCACGACCGTGGAAAAAAAAAAACAACCTCTCGGCGGTACAAAATTACCAAAGTTTCATTGAGGGTTGGCATGGGGAGTAAAAAAATGGCAGAATGTTTGGTAATATGAAGGCAGTGGGCATTTCGACGTTTCCGTCAGTGTTTCGACGTCCGGTTTTGAGGGCATGAGCAGTCCCCGACTGAGGGTGTTTAATTTAATTTCGGTCATCTGCAATGGACATTGACTGAATCTTGTGTAATCGCGTGGTCAGCCCGAAGGCGGCTGCTGCATCCAGCATTTGCGAAGGGCGCTTGCAAACTCAATAATGATAAGGGTCAGCGATTGGGAATGGTGCTCTGGCCCTCTGTGTCCCTGTCGATACACGCAGTTATGTCATTCCCATATCACTCCGACCAGCATTTCATCACTTTATCTCGTTTATAGCTTTATCAGCATCTCTAATAACATCAAAATCATCAAATTGGTATTTGCTGTTTTTATAGCAGTTATAAAGACCATTCATATCGATCTCTGCATTCGCTTAAAATAATACCACTCTTCATTTAAAAAAAAATGTATGGTGTTTCTATGGTATTGTTCTTTAAAAAGGTTTAAATAAAAAAAAACGTTATTGCAGAGTTCTATAACGTCAAGCCAGTCGTTTTAGAGAAGCATGGAATGCTTTAAAAGTGACTTGAATAAAAAGGGATCAATAAATTCAATGCGGTTAAACTGTCGGATAGCTGTGAACTTAATCTGCATTCTATTGAGTTGTAAACTGTTCTTTGACCGGTGGAGGTAAACAGATGGTAACTTATTGAGCTTGTCCTTTCAGTGCAGGCGACGAATAAAATACACAATCGCTGTTTACCATCGAATGGTATTGCTTCGTTTTAGTAACTTGACATGTCTATACGATATTAACTCTTATACAATTGTATGAAAATCAGATTTCACATCTAATATTTAACAGAAGAATAAAAATTAACTGCTACTATTTTACAGATTTTCGTATATAGATAACTCTATATGCACTGTTCTATACTTTGTTAAACCCGTATAAACTAATTATTCTTACATATATCTTTTTCTTACATAAATAATCGAATATTTAAATTTTGACGTTTTGACAGTGCTTGTAAATACAATATTCCTATAGATATAGGAGGAACTAAGGTTGGGGTCACCAATTTATTGGATATAATTGAAATGGTAACTTATTGAGCTTGTTCTGATAGTGTCCTGACTTATATGATATTACCTCTTGTGCAATTGTATATGAATCAGATTTCATATCTAATATTTAACAGTAGAATCAAAAGTAACTGCTACTATTTTCAGCTTACCTCTATACTTAAATACAGGCAACTCTGTTTGCACTATTCTAAACTTTGCTAAACCCTTATAAACAAATTATTCTTACATATTTATATCTTTTGACAAATAATCCAATATTTGGATAGTGCTTGAAAATAAAAAAAATCTTATAGATATAGGCAGAATTAAGGTTGACATCACCAATTTATAGGAAATAATTAAAATTGCAACTTATTGACCGAGGCAACTCAATATGCACCACTGTTTTAAACATAGCAAGCCCCTTATAAACTAATTATTCACAAATATATTGTAGGAATAATAAAAAAAATTGACGTTTTGACAGTGCTTACAAAGACACTATTTCTGTGCTAAGGTTGTAACTTAGGAGTAACTAAGGTTGGGGTCACCAATTTATTGGATATAATTGAGATGGAAACTTATTGAGCTTGTTCTATTAGAGTTATGACATATCAATATGCTTTTAACTCTTGTAGAGTTGTACGAAAATCAGTTTTCATCTAACATTTAACTGACGAATGAAAAGTAACTGATACCGTGGAGTCTAGATATATCTATATGATATTAACTCTGGTACTTGTTGTATGAAAATCAGAGTTCACCTAACATTTAATTGTCGAATAAAAAATAACCGTTACCGTATTATTCTAAAGCTTTTAAAGGTAGAGACAATTCAATAGACACTATTGTAAAATAAGCGCGATAGTTCTTTGGCGCTTATAAAGTGAATTTTCATATGGATATATGAAAATTTCCTATTGATATAGGAAAAATAAAAGGTCAGGGTCACCAATTTATTGAATATAATTAACACCTCAATGGCAACATTGACGGTATATCGAAAATGATCAAACGTTCTTTTTGAATTGAGCTTTGTGAAAGGCATTGAATCCGAGAATAATTTTTAAAGCACGCACATTTAGTGCAATTGTCTTCCAATAACTGCTCACTCTTCCGGAAAGTCGGCTCAATGAATCTCAATTGTTTCCAATCGCGCTCGGCGATATTTTAACATTACAATTCAAACGTGCCAACGGCAAACGGCCAACGCGTCGGTGTCAGTTTCGGCATACAATCCAAACACCGAAAATCCCAGTCGAATAATGCAAGGGCCCGTCAGCAGTGCGCAAAACCCATCAGCGGTAACATAACATCCTGTATTAGCTAATATCTGCCGCACTGTAGTTTTAACTTCCCGCTTTGCTGCGCCGCTGAGTGATTTAATCATTTAATCAGCAATCTAAATAAATGAATTTCAGCCATGCCTGGCGTTTCCACCCTTCTTCATCGCCGCCACCAGCAGCATCCCAGCAGTGCGGTGGGTGTGTGTGACGTGGTGTAACTAACGCACATTTGCGTATTAACACTGGAATAACGGAAACGCAACCGGTTGGAAAGGCCCGCAGTCGACAAAGCAGATAAAAGGAGGGAAAAAAACAGGAACGAACTCTATCATCAAATAAAACTACTTGCTGAGCACTTTTTTGCTACCGGGAGATTTTGCCTAAAGTTCAAACCCCTTTTCTAATTATATTTTTCGGTGCTTGGGCCTTTTGGTACGTTGGTAAAGGTTACAGAGAGGCTGCGGCGATGGCGTTGGCAAGCGTAGAGTGACGAAGAGGACGGGAAGGAAAGTCAGTAATGAGAAAAGTTAGGAATAACTGCGAGCTCTTTAACTATAACATACCCTCTTTGCTCTTATATTGCAGTTATCAAAGTACTTTTTCCATTCCACGACCACCGAGCGAATTTATTACCATAGCTTGGTCTTCATTAACACAGTTAAATAAGTTAAGCAACACTGTTCTTTTATTGTGTAAGTGTCTAACTTTGGATTGATATAACATTTTCCTGGATTTATCTTTCACGATTTGATTTACTTAATTATTATATCATTTCATCCATGGCACAAAATTAACAGATTAACAGCTCCTGTAAATTGGTGACACCGAAGTGATTACTTCCTATGTCAATATGAAAATAATGTTCTGATATTTAGCGAGGAATGTCCAGATATCAGAATATCTGTTAATTTATGTGGATTGAAAATGTCAACTCTCCAACAAATTGGTGACCCCAACCTGATTTTTCCCGTAACAGTTCAAAAAGTTTGTGTGACTTTCTACTGTCCATTATTGAATGAACTATTTCCTAAATGTACCATTGATTCTTTAATTATTTCCATGCAATTGGTGATCGCAAACAGCTTTCCTCCTATACCCTTTTTTCTAATGGTTAGTGAGAAATTTCCACAACAGAGTCTGGGTATAAATTTTAAATTCTCCGACAAATTGGAGACCCCAACATGACTCTTGATATATAATATGTATAATGTCTTTTAATAAATGAAAATAATTGATTTTTTAGTCATATCCAACAAATTAGTGACCCCACCTTCCTAGGATTAGTAATACTGACCTAATGCAGAATTAAAAATATTAATAATCAAAATCAGATTATTTCTATGAATCAAAAATATAAACGCAACTTCAAATTAGTGACCCCGACCTGTCATCTCATAAACGTTCTGAACTTTGAAATTCACCCGGCATCCATTATTACAGAGAGTGGGAGATAAAGTCGAGAAAGTTATCTCTTCGTAGCCCATATAAATTCAAGCTTCTAATTTGATAAATGAAAACTGCAGCAGACACCAACACGACGCTGCAGTCGCAAAAGGTAACAGGTTTCAAAACTGTCAGATAGTAGACAACTTGGGGAAAATCGACGATGAAACTTTCGCTGCTGCTCCGCGTGGTGGGTGTGCATGTGGTACGAAGCGAACGTCATTTCGCATTTCACATCGGTCTGACATGTCAATACCAGTTGGTTCTTTTCGACCTCATCACATATTCCGGCGGAAGGTACGCCGCCTGTCTGACCAAGTTTGTCGGGCGGCTCAAACACACGCGTCGGCGTCGCGCCGGCGACGTACAAGGTGAGTTGCGGTGTTCAGCCGCCGCCCCCGGGATCGCGGGAAGATTTGACGTCGGCGGGATGCAATGGGACCCGCACTGCCATCACACGCAGATGTGTATAACTTGATCGGGCGGGCGAGGATCCCAGCGACGCCTCTTTCTGGTAGTTGCAAACGTTTAATATTCCTCCTCGGGCGCTCTGTGAGAGATGTGGGAGGGACGTTCGGGACGAGGTCACACAAACTCGGCTTAATTAAATCGCTTAGATAACCTTAGATAACCCAGTAACCAAGTACTCTAAAAGTTGTAATTAATATCAAAGATCGGCAATTTAAAGGGAAATACTTACGACGGGGTCACGAATTTGTTGGACATGATTAAAGAGCAGCACTGAAGGAATTAACTATATTACGCCAATGAAATATATATTTTATATGCCACATATTAATTTAAGCAACATTCATTTTTATAATATTGAATTTTTTTAAATGCGTAAAATAGCAGTAATTTGCAGTGAAAATCAGCGTAGTCAAATTGGTCATTACCCTAGTAATCAAATACTCTAAAAGGTTGTAATTAATATCAAGGATCGAGCAATTTAAAGGAAAATACTTCCGTCGGGGTCACCAGTTTATGGGACATGATTAAAAAGCAACCCCGAAATAATTAGCAATTTTACATCAATTAAATATATTTTATATGACTAATATTAATTTAAGCATTACTCATTTTTCCGATATTGAAATTTTTTGAAATGCGTAAATAGCAGTAATTTGCAGTGAAAACCAGCGTAATGAAATTGATTATTAACCTAGTAACCAAATACTCTAAAACATTGTAATTAATATCAAAGATCGAACCAGGAAAATAGCTACGTCGGGGTCACCAGTTTATTGGACATGATTAAAAAGCAACCCCGAAAGAATTAGCAATATTACATCAATTAAATATATTTTATAGGACTAATATTAATTTAAGCAACATTCATTTTTCTAATGTTGTTTTTTTTAATGCCCAAATAGCAGTGATTTGCAGTGTAAATCAGCGGAATTAAAGTGATTATTACCCTAGTAACCAAATACTCTAAAATGTTGTATTTAATATCAAAGATTGAGCCATTTAACGGGAAATACTTACGTCGGGGTCACCATTTTATTGGACACGATTAAAATGCAACCCCGAAAGATTCAGCATTATTACATCAATGAAATATATTTTATATGTCTAATATTAATTTAAGCAACATTCATTTTGCAAATATTGCAATTAAAAATGCATAAAACAACAGTGATTTGCAGTGTAAATCCAACATGTAATAAATTCAACTTTTATTATGTTATTTGTCCGTCGCAGGGGAGTAAATTATGTAAAATTACGCGCATGTTTATGATTATGCAAATGAGGTAGGAAAATATGTATCGAAATGCATTCAAATGCGGCGAAATTAATATTTGCAGTTGGCCTGCCAACGTCCGTGCACTTCCCCCCGCCAGCTCGTATCAGCCATTTATGACGCCCACGCGTATATTCTATGCCCGAAAATTTTAATTAAACCAAGCGATTGTTGCACAAATCGAATACATAATGTATGGTCGAGTGGACACCCGCATTTAATATTCCATCTTTCGGCTTGAATAATTGATGCCATAATTTTAACGTTAAATATTTGTCTATGTATCTCATATTTTCATATTTTCGTTTAATGTATGTCGAAAATTGTTACTAATATACATGTGTTCAAAATTCCTACTTAATTATTCATTAAAACTTAATCGAGAAATTGTTTACATTGCTTGGCAGACTTTGTCATTTTGATGATACCACGTGGGGGTCACCAATATTTGGAATCCAAAATTCAGCGTTTTCATGCATACCTAATTGAATTTTTCGTTTAATACAGTTGTTGGCATAAGTACGTTCGAGACACTGCCGAATAAAATATACATAGTTGATACAATTTCTATCTTGCAAACAATATCTCTACGTGGGGGTCACCAATTTGTTGGAAATCTTAAATTTCTTAATATACAGAGAAACCCAAGAAACTATAACTTTGAAGTCAAGATAAACGTGTATTTCACCATATTTTTGAATGACCTTCCAGTTTTAATATTTTTAAACCAAATTAGTTTAATTTGCGATAAATTTTGTTGTTAATTTTCGTACGAATGAAATACTGCCTAATAAGATATACATTCTTGATGTCAAGATAAACGTGTATTTCACCACATTCGTTGTGAAAACTTCGTGTAAACTACATTATACAATATTCTATGGCATCTACATCGGGGTCACCATTATTTTGGAAATCATAAATATTTAAAAAATCTGAAAGAAATAAAATAATAACCATGTAATTATAATTCAAATTGCATGTTAACGTTATTAAAGTCAAATAATTGTGCACTGCATAACTTTTTTTTAAATAAGTTCCAAATTTTTGGTATGTCCAAGCAAAGATAACTAAATTTGTGAGTTAGATTATGGCAAATAATGTGTTTAACTTAAGTTCGACCGCATAAGTTATAAAAACGTAATAAAATTTGGTGCACACTACTTTGAAGGCATTTTGAGGTAAATTCGCCGGGGTCACCAATTTACTGGAAATCTTTTATTTCAAAAAAATCTAAGACGCAAAAGAAAACTCAGGAAATCAAGAAATAATTACAATATGATTTTAACTTAATTACGATCAAGATAAAATTGTATTTCTGTCAATAAAGTAACTTTAATCAAGTAAATCTAATGAACTTTTTTTCTTGTTCGTAAGGAAAACGTAAGATTATAATTTTGATCCTTGTTACGTATTCGAAAATAAGTTCACTTAAAGTTGCATACAAAATTAAGCATAAAATAATTACATTTTCATAAAAAAAGGCACAGATCAATAACACTAACCACCGATATGCATATCGTCCGTCAAGGAAACCGTCAATTATCCGCACGCAATTGAATCGTTCTTCAACATTACGCTAGCATACAGCGTTCACAACAAAAACACATGACCTCCGCCCTCTCACCCTCCATACTCACTATGACTAGCCGCCCCCGATACCGAGCACATATTTTTAGACATGTCTATACCGGGTCATAGATCATCATCAGCACTGCACACATCAAGTACAACAATCAGTATAGTTTTCAATCAAACGCGTGTATTTGGACCGAATGCGCTCGACGTACCAAGGGGGGTCGGAAGTTTTCAGAGAAGGACGGCGGTGGTGGCGGCGGCGGGGTAAAAGGAGGAGGGGGGAAGAATGGTATGGAGGAAGAGTAGTAATAGGAGGGAGGAGTGGTATGGACGAAGAGTGGTAGGAGTATGCACGCATCGATTAATTATCCACCGTTTCGAATGATCAGCATTGCTGCGGTTTTCCAACGCGCCTCCCCACCGAGCTCCTAGTTTAAAATTGAACATTCCAACAATTAATTCCATAATTTGCATTGCGACTAGCCATTCGACCAGCCCTCGACTACCCACCAATATACATATGCAAATATGAACCTATACATCGAACGTGAGCGTTGATGGTGGCAATGGTGGTGGTGGCGGCGGTAGTGGTAATGGCGGCGGCAGCAGCCTCTTCAGTCTTTGCGAACCCTCCAAACAGCGAAATCGCAATATAAGCGCACCGTGCCGCAATGGCAATATTCTAGTATTTCATTTACGTTTCGGCATCCGGCGATTTGATATGCGAAAGGGGAGATGACGTTGCGGGGGCGGTTAAAGGGAGGCTGGGGAGGAGGGAGGTAAACGCGTGCCCACTTTAATTACGCCGACTCGATTAAATTGCCCGCGATGTGCGTGTACGCACCGATATTCTCATTCAATCTTTCATCATGAAAACATCTCTGAGGATCAAAGAATTTAATCTTAATTTTATGTTTCCACTTTTATATTCTCATTTTCGGATATTAAAAGGAGATTAATTTTTTTTCAACCTTTCTCCGGATTTTATTAATTTGTGTCTTTTATCAAATATTAATTTTAAAATTCGAAAATAATTTATTGCTGAATATATTCAGGGTTTATTACATTATTTTTCTACTCCTGTTGTATAATATACTCATTTCAGTATTGATCATGATTAAGTAATGGCATACATATCCTACGGGTTGTCATATCCGTTTTGGTAGAAGTTGTAGGTCTAGGCAAGCCTATAAGGAAATGTGTTAAGAACCCACAAAAATATAACGAAACAAATGGCTGAAAACGGTTGGAAACCGTTGAAAGCCGGATGCAGATATTGCTCGTCAGTAACAGCCGTTACTGAGGGCGCGAACCATCGGCGGTTGCTGACGGCGGCCCCTCAGGAAGGCCTAGAGCGCCGTGCTCGCGCAAATAAAGAGAGTTCCGTCCGAGACTTGGGTGAGTGTGTTTGATTTCTTGTCTTCCCCTGATTCCTGCACATCAGACGACGGGTAGTCGTCCGTCAGAAGTCCAACGAAAATAGTCTGATAGTCTTTGGCTCAACAGTACTGCGTCGCAGCATTGTGGTGTTAGGTTAAGTTAAGATAGGTGTTTGATTTCTTGTGTTTCCCCGATTCTCTCACATCAGACGACGGGCAGTCGTCCGCCAGCAGTCCAATGAAAATAATTCGATAGTCTTTGGCTCAGCAGTACGGCGCCGGCGTCGCAGCATTATGATGTTCGCGACTGAAATCGTCGACCTACAGATGTTCACGACAAAATGTGTTCTTAGTAGTATACAGCTGCACACTCAGCCATGTATGCATTCGCATGGAATGTATTTTCCTCACTCGTTTGATTTGAACCACTCGTAATTTTTCATACACGTGAGGAATCGATTATCATTCCATGCTCGCTCCACAATAGACTATTCTATATATTTTAATGATTGGTAGTAGGTGAAGTGTAATAAGAAATAAAAATAAGAAAAGATATTTGAAAAGTAGAAAATATTTATTAGTTTTATTCATGTTTTGCACTATTTTTTTAGTTTTTTTCAAGACTCAGAAAGCACTTTTTTCGCACTGAGTGAAGACAAATAGTGTTAAGGTAAACCAAACGCGCAAACGTGTCGCAAAGACGCCGGAAAAGCAGGCCGAGGCGAAAAGCGGCGACATGTTCGTTCCATTAGACAGGTCAACACATCTGGCGTTTTCCCAGCGTCCTGCTGCAGCGCCCACTCGCACGCCTTCCAAGACCCACATTATCCAGCATACTATGTACATCTTCACTTCCTGCGTGCGCAATCATTTCGGCCAACAAATACTCAGATTTTCCCCGGTGCACCGACGTTTTCATAGTTGCGTTGCGTCGACGCTCACGAACTCATGAGGCGGAAAATAAATTTCGCCCTTTGCTCCCGTTTTATTCGATGATTCCGAGCGCGCAACCCACCAGCGTGGAGTACAGCGTGGAAAACAATAAAAATCTGCAATTCCATTTTTTGTTTCGCCACCTGGCTCCGTTTCCTACTCTTTCATTTCGAATGTCACACCGTGGCTCGACGAAATGGAATTGCATCAGCTTTAAATCGAACGTATCGCAGATTGCTCAACGGGTGCACCTCTTGAAATACTACCACTGAGAAAGACTGGTTAGTGGGGGAAGCATGCGATGAAGAGGGACGTATTGTGATGAAGGGAAGTATGGGAAGAAAGTGGAAATCGTTTTTTCCACACACCAGCATGGCTGTAATTCCAACCGACGTGTAGTTTTTCCACCTGATTGGCGCTCGCACGCAATCTGCCCGGCGCCTCCGCCCAAAAACTGTAAAACCCTCAGCCACTTACCTCCGCTCTCTTGATTTCGTTTTAACTTTGCTCTTAAAACAGGCAAAATCGATTTAGCGATACAAAAAAAAAACGTTTCAAAACGCATGAGTATATCCCATGATCCACGGATAAATAATTTCAATTTCCAAGCGTTACGAGCAATTCCAATTAGATAGTTAATTCGTTCTGTCTTTGTACGTCCCACCCGTTGAGTCGTATTACTGTTGATTTTAATTGATTCGCCAATCCACACCCACCTCCATCCCTCTACCACCAGGAAGGTGCCACTGTTGTATATACAATGTGTCCAGGGACTCCTAATTGCAGCACTGATCAGTTAGGATCAGTCGCTCATTATGCGTCGATCATTATCGTCGGTTGAGTTTAACGACATTCATGTGGAATACGTTCGTGTGCGAAGTAGAATTGGCTCCGTCGTGGCATGTAAACCGGTAAACACTGCACTTTTCGCAAATGGATGCGGACTGCGGATGTGCGTTTCGAGCACCACAGATAGATGCACATTTCGCGCGGCGGTGGTCGCGTGCGTCGGTTTTCGGACGCACATTAGCACGACATGCACGCCGCCGAAACTAATTAATGCTGCAATTACAAGCCGGCGGCGTTTATCCCTATTTTCTCCCGACAGCCGCACACACGACGGGCCCCACCACGCAGCACACCGTTCCTGCTACCACCTCTACTACCCTCAAGAGCTGTTCCTGTCTGCCTGCTACTGCACACGCCTGGCAGTGGACACAAAGCGACGCGTCGATGATTCAGCTATAATCCTTTGAGTTCAGCCCGACGCTGAGGTCTCCCAAACTCTCCCGAGATTATCATATCCCGTGTGGTTGTGCGTGTCCTTGCAGCATTTACACCCTCGTGCTTTGCGCGGACGTGCAGCGCCTGCCCAAGAAGCATCCACGTGTCGTTAAGTGATAATTATTTCAGATTTACTCGTTTGGTAGTACAGTAAAGCCATCTAACGGCTTCAAATCAGCATTTTACTAGATTCGGCAGAGAAATAGCTCCAATATGAATTTTTGAAACGGAGATTTATAATTAAAGTATTTTGGATCATAATAAACCATTTTAAGATCATAATATTATATATTTAAGTAAGTTTTAACGTTAGTAAGTAAGTTTTTGCACAATAGATCGAAGCTGGTCGCTGTGCTAGTGGCGATGACCGCCCATTAATTTCAGGCGATTAATTGAAAAAAAGTAAGTTTTTGAGTTTTAACGCCCACTAACGGCACCTAATGTGCCTAACCAAAAATAACCCTTCATAATAAATTTAACTAAACTACCATCTAAATCTCATGTATATTTATGTAGTTTTTACTAAAGCGTTTGCGATATCATAATCATTTTATGTTATTTGCGATATAATCAGATTGGGCTCCCTTTTACAACACTCGGAATTTAAACTCACGCACAATCCTAGCGTTGGCGGCGAGCCCAAAACACCCCTTTTCCTTAATTCAGTCGAAAATCCAACTTGTGTTTATATTTCTTATTAACTAGCTTAATACCGCGTGGATTAGCCAGACATACGCGTGCACACGCAGTTCTAAACCAACACAGAAGACCCAAAAGGAATGCGTCCTTCCCGGAAAGGGTCCCTTTTCCTACTCGCTCTTACACGTTTGCCTAAACGCTAGCACCAACAAGAGATTTAAATTTTCTATTTTCTATTTGTCCAAAATTCGACTTGCATGAAGCCGCCCGAGAGAATTATGATGTTAACTTATGTTTGCCTAAACACGCCGCCATGGAAAGGGTGCTCCTCTTCGTTGTCCCTATCGAATTTATTCCAGGACTCCAAGACTCCAGGCCTCCGAGATCACGAAACCAGCACATTTAAAACTTCCATTTGAATCACGCCGAAGAACTTAAAAAACTGTCCATTCGGGTGGATGGGCATGTATAATTCGTGGTTTATTTCGAGGACAATTTGAGGACTTTTTGGAGCGGTGATGCTGCTCCGGGGTAGAGAGGCGAAGGTTTACTGGTAATTTCGCCGTTGGGCATAAGTGCGATTCCTTGTTAGCGCACTCTCTGCCTCAAGGGTGCGTGGATGGAGCGGGTTTCGAGCGCAGCGCGTGTAGCGTCGCCGATAATTAATCGTACAACATGAATCCTTTTGCCTCCATTATCCCCGGCTCCTTGAAGACGTTCTGCATGAACTCGTCGCTCGGTTGGCTCGTACGTGTGCGCGTGTCTGCGAGCGTATTTATCACGGACGCGCCCTGCAGACGACGCAACGTGCGCAAACTTTGCGAAACAAAGTGGTAATCGGTTTTTAAGATTATGTCTCGACACTAACCCCTTGAACACCCACACTCTCATTTCGGAGCACAAGCAACATGCAAGAGGTTGATTCTAATGTGGAAAATTGAATTTTCACTTAAATTGTTCGCACTATGAACTTTAGTTTTAGGTTTAACAACCTTTAACACTATAAATACGTTGCATAAAATGAAGAGTATCTTTTATCCTTTGCAAAATGCTGTTTTACATGTTAAAGAACATCAAAATGACAGAGAAATAGCAATAAATGCTTTTAACATAAATTATTTTCCGTCTTTATTATGCATAGTTATTAAGTTTCTTAAATTCTTCAATAAAGGGCTCAAAAACAGGCTTTAAAATTTTTCTCTGTAATTTTCTCTATCACTAAATTTAGATCGTAGTCTATAACTTTAATAATATAGAAAATTCTGTAAATTCATTAGATTTTAGACAGAACAAGAGGTATTTTGATAAAAATTAAATTAGTCGCATTTTAAGATTATGTGAGTCGAGACTAACCCTTTGAACACTCTCATTTCGGAGCACAAGCAACATACAAGAGGATGATTCTAATGTAGAAAATTCAATTTTCACTTGAATTGTTCGCACTAGGAACTATAGTTTTAGGTTTAATAATCTTTAACACTATAAATAAGTTGCTTGAAGTGAAGATGTATCTTTTATCTTTTGTAAAAAGTTGTTATACATGTTTAGGAGCATCAAAATGACAGAAAAAAGCAACAAAAAAACATTTAACCTGAATTATTTTCTATTTTCTCTAAATCTAGTTCTTAATCTTCCTAAAATTCATTAGTAAAAGGTCCAAAAAGTGGTTTTAAAATTATTCTTTGTAATTTTTTTCATTATTCGCTTTGGAATATGATCTATATCTTCAATAGTATAATCAGAAATATTGAATTAATTTATTTTTAGGATGACCGACCCTAACCCTTTGAACAACAATACTTTCAGTAAGGGACACAAACAACATGCAACACGATTCTAATGTAGAAAATTAAACTTTCCCCTGACTGTTCGCACTATGTACTTTAGTTTTAGGTTTAATAATCTTTAACACAATAAATAAATTGGATAAAATGAAGATGCATCGTTAATGTCTTGCAAAAAGTTGTAATACATTTTCAGGAGTATCAAAATGATAGTAAAAAGTATTAAATATTTTCAACATGAAATACTTTCCATTTTCACTAAAGTCAGTTCTCGATTTCTCTTTAATTAGTAAAAACTCAAAACGTGGCTTTAAAATGGTTCTTTGTAATTTATTGAATTTCTTGATTTAATATATGGCCCATACCTTTGGAAGTCTAGAGAAATTCTGTAAAATCATTGAATTTAAGACTGAAGAAGAAGTATTTCCATAAAAATTGAAGTAAACCTCTCAAATGTACAGAGAAAGCCTTTAAATGAATGTACGAATGCATTTATGTGCATAAACTACGATCGGTTTATTAATTTTTCATAAAAATCACCTATATAGTATCACTATAAAGAGAATTCATAAAAATTTAAGCATTTCCGAAAGAAACAGAGTTGTACTTTTATGAATATTCAACCAATGCTGTCTAAATACATAGATACACTCTAAAAATTCACTTAAACAGTTTTTTGTTTTTTTTTCTTCTCCCAAAACCATGTTTAAAATGTTGGGAGGGTTGCAAAATTCCATCTTCGTTTACATAGAGGGTATAAAAGTTAAAGACTTTACGAAGGGTGTTCGTTAGCACAAAAAGTGTACGGAAATTCAAAAAACAAACTAACTAAAGATTGAAGGGGGATAAATACCCATCTAAGGGTGTCACAATGCACACTTAGCAGGAAGGTTGTACATCTCCATACAAGACGATTTGACACTCCTGCGTGCACTCTTCGGCAAGAGCTGATTTAGTTACGATACCACCGCAGCGAAGAAACACCCCCGCTTTCAAAAAAGACACACAATACAGACAGGGACCGATCAATCCAAAGTCTGATTGATTCCAACACCTTTTACCTAGCTCGCAGGCGACACAAAATGTATTTTTCGGGAATCACATGATGCGAGTGCATTACGGCTGCAATGCAAAAAGCTGTGAAAATTCAACGCCGACCCAGGGAAACAGGAGGGGAAACAAGGAAATGGGATAACACCGCGTCTGGCGCGGGTGAAATATTAAATTTCGTGAGTGACGTTTGTGCACAACCAAAAATGTCAACAGCATGTGCCTCTTTTCCTCGCTGCGCCACCATTGATTTTCACAAAGAAATGCATGTGCCTGAAAAGCACTATAAAAACGCCCTAAAATTGTTTAAAAGGCAATGAATAATAAATTAACAAGCCATCAACTTAGGCGCGCTTTTTTCGGGCTTTACAAAGGATTACCAAGTGTGTGTATAAACTTTCATGGACGTGCGCTTGGTGCTGCTTTGATCGTTTTTTGCTTGACTTTGCCGTTTTATTTTCGGCCGGTGTACTATCCTTTTATAATTTTATAAACTCTTCTTTTATGGCAGCGATAAAAATACCTCTTTCAGTGCTTACCGCCTAAAACCCGTGCACTATTAAATCCAGCGATCAGAATTTAACATCAGCTTTTTTTGTGGTTAACGTTCGCGTTTGATATTTCCATGAATATGCTCGGAAAATGGGAAATAAATACTCGACCTACCCGAGCATCTAATCTAACTCCCAGTGCATATCAGGTGTAAGTTTTTTCCGGCTGCGCAGCTCAGGAAGGAGTTATAAATAAAATCTTGGGAACGTGCGAGGCATCAGGGTGTTAGGCATTTAGGTCTTACGTTTTTAGTAGCTCAACCGTGTATATTATACGCTATTCGGAAATTTAAAATGTGGATGCAACCTTCGATATGTTTATCGCTCACGTATTTATTTTATATCCTTCCTGTATATAACCACTAAATGTTGATAACCTACCACTGGGTCGATCGTTATGTAACGAAGCAAGTTATAACAGATTTCAACGTACGAAGAGGAAGACATCAAATCTTGGGAGTTTTCCAAATCTGGATGGGTTCAAACTGGGTCATACAACTGCCGCCTGCGGGGTAACTCGTACTCTACGCAGGTCTAAGCACTCACAAAGTACATTATTCAATTATTATGATGATCATCGTTGGTGATGCAAGAATGGCAAATCCGGCATACCTTGGATGGAAGTTTTTTTCTCTGCCGAGCGCTGATTTTTGCAACGCTTGGGCGTCGTAGAACGGCCCCGAGGTGTGCATTCGAGGATAGAAGCGGGACGCGTAGGTAAGTGGATTAAAAAAGTTGTAAAAGCCTTTAAAAAGGCGGCGTTGGCGTTCGGGAGGGACACGATGTAAATTCAATTTTGTCAAGGCAAATGTTTCAGCGATTAATTTTCCTAGGCGAGATGAAAATGATTACGCTGGCTGGAAGTGCCTTCAAGTGCTCCAACATTACGTACTAAATGCTTCAGCAACAAGAAGAAAAATCGACGTAAAACTGTACGAACGTATTTCAGCGGTAATTTAAAATGAATCCATAAACTATGCCCGAATGTACCGAACCGTACGCGTGCATGTATTCACTATATTCAATTTTGCGCACGTGTGGTGTTTTTTTCTGGCACTGGAATGCGAATGGGAATGCAGTCGGGCAATGCAATAATCCCAATATAATCCCGGATTTTCGCGATGCGCCTTTCCCAGCCATATTCTAGCCGTTGAATTTGTATAAACTTGCATATTACTCAACAACGCCCACCCAGCAAACGGTGAAAATTCATTATGCCCGTGGCGATAAATCTGCCTTTGTTAATCCCCGAAATATGTGCTGCCAAACACACATAGGAACGTTAAAAATTCAATTCCTCGCGATTTTTTTCGTCGATTTAAGCTATTTGCGAACATGGAAGAATGTTGATTGTTCGGTGGTTCGAAAACGTGTACAACGTACGTGCGTGCGCGGGTTGGCTACTTTTGAGTTTTCCAACTTTCAAAGTGCTTTTTTACGACTACAAGGCCGACGATGCGTTTAAACAAACTCTTTGTAGTTGTTATCCTAGTCTGGGCCCTACTTGGCAGCAGGGCACATAAAAGAAGTTATTTGCAAAAGTGATACAAAGAAGTTTTTACAACCTGAACCACGTTACGGCGTGGTTCAGTTTTTACGTTTTAATAATTGAGTTGAAATTAATTCGGAAACTTTCGCGGTGGTGCTCGCCGACGTAACGCGTTTTTTTTTCTTTCTCGAGCGAACGCCATTTGTTGTTGCTCCAAGGCGGTTAATTCCGAAAGTTATTGTTGCCAGAAGCACACACACCTCTTAGAGACATCAACCATGCTCGCTCGCTGGTTAATTAGAATTCTGTATGAAATTAGGGTTTTCTAATTAAAACCGCAACAATGTTTCGTAATCTCGCGTCGCATCTGCAGCACTTCAACGCCCTCCGCGTTCCCTCGTCGCATCATCGTTCATGTATGGTGCTTTTCGCTGTGTAGATGCTTGATGCTTGTTGGTGAAACAACGGTGTTGTTCATGCTGTAATGAGAAATTCGCAAGAAACGTGCACCTTTCAAACAGGCTTGTGTTTTCCAGCGGGTGCGCCGCGTGCGGGTGAAAAGCTTACGAAAGCTCTATCGCCACTAATTCAACTAATACGACGTAATGCGACGGATAGGAGACTACGAGCCACTCACAACTGTGAACATGTGCCATCATACACCTCTATAAACACGTACAAAACGCGTCTGCATGTGTGCTAGGGTTCTAGTCGCGTCCTTAAGGGATGCAAATGTTGGGGTGGTATGGCGAAGAACGCGCCGCGGAACTTTAAGTCGCGACACAATGTGTATTGTTGCGCAAGTTGTATGCAGATTAAGGTCGTTTACGAGGGTGTTAACGCCTCTGCTACCGCCGCTGCTACCGCCTCCGGCTGTGCGAGAGCCCACACAAATGCGCTCATCGCAAGCCAGTGCTCGTAAAATTGCGAAATGTTGCCGTATTTATGACGCGTAATGACACACATGAATTGCATCTCATGAGAGCCCTGCGAGAATAGGATATAACAAAATAATAACGCATTGTATTTTTCTGAGGCAATATGCATAGTTTTCAAGAAAAAAGCAGTAAAAGTTGGCTAAACTCGAATGCTTTTATTTCTCAGATCTATTTTTGTGAATTTAATACACGTGGCGCCCTCTTGAATCCGGGGCCAGAACTCGGAAACGGCGTAGAACATCGATAGCGGCGCCGTGAATGGAAACTGTAGCGTAGAAAGTTGCACTTCTATCTACGAGATGTCGCTGCATGTGTCAATCCATAACATTTCGAGAATATTTAAAAATGACTTGCTATGGTTTCTCATAGTGACATTTCGAAATTTTCAAAAATTCGTTTTGTAGAAAATTGTATTTTCATACTAAACTAATGAGGCTAATATTAATATTTCGACATAGTATAAAAGAGAAAGAGTTGCTACGTCGACTAATAGCATCCCTGTTTCCGCGAGACTTCTATTTAGGGCGCCACGGCTCTTCAAAGTTGATGATTTTTTAAAATTTTGAGAAACACTTTCAAAACGTATTTTTCAAAATTTAAAAAAAGCCCATGTTCGCGCTATACAAATAAGGATAATAATACTTTCGCGACATAAAAGAAAAGAGTTGCTGAGAGAAAAAGAGTTGCTGCTTCGAATAATGCCTGCCTGACCCTGAGAAAATTCCAAGACAGGAATTAGAGTCCTTCAAAATTGATGAAATGTAGAATATTAGTTAGAATATTAAGAACAATACAATTTTATTGATTGATTTTATTGACGTGTATAAAAAGACGGAGAGTTGTTGCTTCAAAAATGATCATCTATAACTCTGTGAGACATCTAATAAAAGCGTTAGAGCTCGTTAAAATTAATCAATTCTTCAAATTTTCGGAACATATTTTGGAAAATCTCTCGGCTAAACTAATGAACACAATAACATTTTCCCGATATGAAAGCAACTGAGGAACTGTCAAATATAATAGAAATTTAATTAATAGGCAATAAAAACTAAACGATCTTATAAAACATATAACATTTGAGAACCACTGCTTTCGACGTTCATTGATCGCAAAAACGGGCCTTGTGTTACACGTTCGTGCACGAACAGCGAGCACGTCCCGCTGGCATCCTCCATCCTGCTGCGTCGTTCTCGCCACGCCACTTCTCATCCCGTGGGTCCCGTGTGCTCGCGTTCGCCGCCCGCCCATTCCCTGCGTCGAAGACCGAAAGTCAATAGCCGACATTATTAATGACACCGCGTCGTTAAACGTTAATGGGGAACTATTCCTCCTGCTCTCGCTCCCGTGACTCGACGCTCTCCAACTTCCTCCTGCAGACAGGCCTGGAACTTGAACTTGAACGTTGCGAGGCACTCAAACAGCGGGGAATGCATTTCGAAAACTTCAGCTTCTTGCGAAATTCAAACCCGCAAGAAGTTCGCAACTGTTACCACGGCAAGGCAGCGCAATGATTAACCACAAAATGAAGGTGAAATATGTTTTGCACAAAGAGAGTGAGGGTGAGGGTGGAATATAATATCAGAAATATCATCGCATTTCTGACGGCATGACTCCACATCTTTGACTTAAGCGTCTTCATGTCGCATGTGAGTAAATTCCATGTTTGGTTGCGCGACTATGTTTCCTCCTGCTACCCGCCTCGAGGTTATTAACAAAGGAGAGTCGCTATTGTCACCACATACAAGCAGAAACGGCAGCAGCAGGAATGTATATGCTTTGGTAACTTAATGCGATTATGAAACCGTGCCTATACATACAAGTTCCTAAGTGGCAAACATAACCAAATAGAACCGCACAAATGTCAATACTAATTGTAATGTACACCAGTCATCTAGAATTAATGAGAACTATTACGAAGATAATTAGAGTTTATTCGTGGGCTAAAGACTTATTACCCCAAGCGGAAGGCTGGGAACATTGGAACAAATAGTAAGAGGCAATATTTGACGTGAATACCAAAAGGGACTCGAAGATATCCTCCTCAAGAGAGCCAAAAATCAAAAGACAAAATAATCATCGAGTCAAATCTCTTCGCCCCGATGGGAAAATCCTGCAAAACCCACGCGTACAAAGTGCAAATATCTTCAAGTCGTTCGTGGTGAAGATTTTCGGATTTACCCACTTCCGGAAGAGAGAAGCCAAGCCAAGGGCTCGAGATTTGTCTAAATATTCTTGTGTAAATTTAATTTCCCCGAACAAATATTAGAAGACTACGCATCGACCTTTTCATTTGCCTTGCAAACTGCCGAAAACCACCGTCGCCTTTGTTACTTCTGGTGTAACCCGGAAACTCGAAGCTCGAGCATTTGCCGAAATGAAACGTTTGCATTGACAGTTTATCCCATTCATGTATTCCAACAAATTAATACGCTCGGTGTTTGCGTAGCGCATTGTAGGGCCCAATCCGAGCGGAAATCAAAACAGAAATTAATTAGATTTATTTCGACCGAGCGCTACGCGAAATGTCCGAGTGCGATTCGCATAGATGCTCTCTGGCCGTCTCACACATACATGGCGCTCATGATTTACATGCGCGCTTTTGATATCTCCCCAATGTGTGCATAAATCAAATTCGTAATTGCGCAATTGAAGCGTACGCGCCGCGCAATAAACAATGCGCGGTAATTACGTATTACGCGCACATACCGTGCGTGATACTTCAATCAAAACACGCACGGAAATGCGGCCGAAATAAAATCGCGTTGCTTAATTGGATGCGGATTATCTCCGTAATTTTAGCAGAGCGGCTTTCACACATCGTGTCCTGGGTTCCTGCGTGTACGGATTCCGGGATTTTGTAATGAGGACCTTATTAAGCCGTCGCTGAATTAGTTACGAGCGGATTTCCGGATGAAAGAGGAGCGTGAAGACATGAAGCCTTGGTGGAGCATCGGCCGAGAAACTATGCGTTCAAAAACTCGTGGATTCTAGATTGACTCAAAACTATTTAATTTCGATCAAAATTCAGAAATTCACTTCAAGGTAGACTTTATGGAATTAAATTCACAAAAAAATCAAATTCACCTAAAAAGAGAGCTTACAATTAGTTCTAACAATTTTCAGAAATATTATCCCTATTTTTGGTCTATAACATATGTAAAATTTACTCAATAATGAAAGTTCGAAGTTAAAATGAGTAAGTTATGAAAAATACTTTGCTAAATTCTGTATTTTATGTATTTTTTTTTTATAATTTTCACTATATTACCTAGAAAATTATGTAAATAATTGTTTTCTAGTTCTTTATATTGCCTTGAAATGCGCCTTTCAGTTTGTTTCCTACAGAATGATGGAGATAACCATCATTTATTATATATTTTGCGGTAAAAGGCGATAATTACCCACCGTCAAAATTTCTGGAAAGTACATTGGCTCAAAACTATATAATTCCGGTCAAAATTAAAACAAAAATAAATCATGAAAGTAGGATTTAGATAAATTATATTCACGAGAAAATTAAACATACATAAAAAAGGTTAGTACTAACAATTTTCACAAATGTTGTACCTATTTTTGGTATAACCTTAATAAAAAAATAATCAATAATGAAAGTTTGACGTTTATCTATTTTTTATAGTTCCATATTAGCTCCATATTATCGTCGAAATTAAAAAAAAGTACGTTTCGGGTTATCTAAATTAGTTAAAATGTATCTTTCAATTTATGTTTCTATGAACTAAAGTAGATAATCGGCTGTTATCAAATTTTTGATCAGTCAAAGATGAAAATTACCCACTTTCAGAACTACTGTAAAATACATTGATATTAAACATTTCAATTTCTGTCAAACTTCAAAAATTCTTGTCAAATTTGTTTTTTATTATTTATATTCACGAAAAAAAATACAGAAAACGAATGCATACCACAAATAATTTGCAGTAATCCTTATTTTTGATTTATAACATAAATAAACTTTATTAAATGAAGCGAGTTTGAGTTTAAGTGTGAAACTAATGAAAAATACCAAATTTTCTATTTTAATTTCTCTTTTATAATTTTTCTTTTTATAATTATATTACCATCAAAATTAAAAATGTCGTTTTCCATTATGTATAATAATGTCTTAAAATTTATCCATAAATCAATGTTTCTTTGAAAGATAGTTATCAGATTTTTGACCGTTCAAATCCGAAAATTACCCACCCTTGAAAACTCACCCAAGATTCCCAAACTTGGTTAGAACCGACTTCGTTGTCGGTCTGGGAGCTTATCTACACTGGTTGTAGATGGCGTGCGAATGTATAGAGTTTACACGAAGCCACTAAAAGCGGCGAGGTTGGATTAAACGCCATGCTGCACGGATTACGAAGAGGCGTAGACTTGAACATTATTTAGTGCCAGACGACGGCTGCAAAGGTTTTACTTTACCTCAGCATGCAGGTACACACACGTGCGAACTTCAACTCAGCCAGGTATTCTCAGCCTGCACATACCCACACCTACGCTGTCCTCCACCACCGACATTATAAGATGTTATAGTAATTAAGAAAACGGATTTGGCGAGCGTGCCACCGAAATTGCGATTTATCCCCGACGCACGGATGCCACATTAAATGCACTGGCACAGCCATGTTCTATCACACACATCTGTTTCGCGTATTTAATTCGTACACGTGACCGGCATGCACAACGATGCTTTATACCAGGTATAAAATATCTGCACCTGTGTACCTGTGTACTGTGAACGTAGCTTTGCTAGTGTAATAATTCTACAAAAGTTTTTATTGAATGCATACAAGTTGTATGAGTGCAATTCACGAGGCATTGTTGACGAGTTTGTATAGGAAACTGTGGAGTACTTTGATAATTACGTTTTTGTATTATTGTTTATTGTGCATAAACGAAGTAATCCCAGCGTGTAGTGCGTATTGTGGATGCTCGCAGACAATATGCAGGAGATGGAGGCTTAGATCCGGAAGGAAATTGATCCCACTCGACGGTTAGTTAACAAGAAGCGCACAATGCATTATTAAGACGGTGGCGCATTCGTGGCTATAAGCAGCAAGGCACGCACAACATCGACGTGGAAGACGTACAATGCATGCTCGGCTTTTGTGCTCACTGGCTCCGCTGCTGGGGCTTTAAGAAGATTTCCAACTTGCCTCCTTTGACGATGTATGCGTACACCATACGTCATATCGCCGTGTTTCAGACACAGTCAGCCCAGGAGCGCTGCATATTGCAGCAGTTGGTTAGTTCTTATAAACATAATTTTAAATTAATGTTTACGTACCTGCTTCCTTGTTCCTGACAGTTTATATCTCCTTTGATATGAAACTAACGTTTAATTTAGGTAAGATAATAATTTTGTTATTTAGTAAACTTTGAATAACAACTACTATCAGGGTAAAACCGTTTTATTAAAATCATGACAAACATAATACAACGGAAGTTAGAGAAAGTGATAAAAATATGCCAAAAAAAAACGGATTTCGGAGGAATTAAATACCGATGCACTATTTACACTCATAACCAGCCAAATAAAAGAGAAACCTATTGAAGGTGGCTTATTTCTGAATTATAGATATACAGAAAATATTTGATAACATTAAGAGGACCTTACGCGGACCTAGTGGCAAAATGAGGAACTAAAACGTGAAATTCAAACTTTTTTCCGAGTTCGGCTTGGGCCTCATATACCTACCGTTATACGATCTCTAAAGGTTGGGTAATTATTATTATTATTATATAGATTATATAGAAATATAACGTACAAAAAACGTCTTTTATAAAAAAATGAAGAGTTTTAGATTTTTATTTTCATATTTCCCATATTTCTAAGATTATAAATCATTCACCAATTGATTCTGCGTGAAAAGTTCTTCAAACTCCAGAGATAGATTTTCATTTGTTTACTTAGAACCGATATTATAACTCATGAAAGTTGACCATAATAAAGGCGAAGTTTTTACAGTCACAAAAATGTCTTCTTCCAAATATTTCACTTTTACTTATATTTACGATCTTCTTATGTATTCAATTCATATACCATTCGATTCGGAATGAAATTTGTCATTATCTCCTGCCGTAGTATTTTGATTACATGTTTAACAATCATATTATCTATCATTGACGTTGAGTTTAATAACGTCAACATAGCCGATTTCATAAATGACTTGACCTGAACATTCCATTTTTATTCACATTTCCCTTATTTCTGGAAGTATAAATCATCTACCAATCGACTCAGCGTGAAAATTACTTTAAAAACCTTGATATTGGTTTTCATTTGATTTCTTATAACCGATGTTAGAAGTCTTGAAAGTAGACTCTAATAACGGCGACATTTTCGTGGACAATGATTGTTACCTGCCAGTAACAGGAAGAAGAAAAAAGAGAGAACTCCTAAGACATGGAAATCCAGTTGGGCTTCAACCTCAGAAGGCGATTAGAACCTTAGGGTAATGCCTAAAGAAAGAGAAGAAGATTACTTTTATAAATTTATTTATGGTTTGGAAATTTGTAGAATTGTTTCTATAATTTACTCGAAAGAACGAAAGGTATAGAAATCTGTGTAAGTTTTTTTCTCTTTCAAGCGATCGCACGTACTTTCACATCCGGCTAATCAAACCGAAAAATACAATTCCAGATTGGGCTTGTGCTAAAAGCGTTCGTTTTTCCACGTTCTCCTTTTTTCTGTTTGAAGACATCACGTAAAAAGGTGAGTCCGAATTATATTGACGGTTCATTAGTGCTTAGCAAACGGCAGGCCAACCTGCGGCCCTTGCTGACGGATCGGGGGGTTGGACTGACGGGCCCCGAAATCTGATTAATAAAAGTTGATTGGAAAATCCTCCTGGGAAGGCAGGACTCGAACGCCGCGGCCGGCCAGCAGTCGAACGGTCGACCGAAGAAAGAGAGATCGATATCGTTTTTCGCGACGGGCACATAAGGAGTGACCGGACCTGGCCCCGGGGCCGGGGGCTCGCCGAAGGAATTACTTGCGGAAATGGGGATCTTCGCCCGAGGATCAACTTGTAAGCTCGTTCTGTTGCGTGAATACCGATCGGAGTTTTTCCCGACTTTTTCCTGCCCGCCGGCTGGCGCTAAACCCAAAAGCCACTCGGCATTCACTCGCACGCCGTCGGCGTGAAGAACGAGCGAGATATCGGAGCGGACATGCCGTGTGTGTTGGTGGCGGCACGGCTTGGCACAGTGGCGGTGGTACGCAACCGGGGCTATTACCGTAAGTGCGTTGTTTCAACCGAGGATCTCACGTGTTGTGTTTTAACAGTTTTTCTCTCTATTCTCTCAAATGGGCGTAAAGTAGTTCAAGTTAGAGCAATTGAGACGAATATTTTATAGATCTATTTAGGTAAATAGGTCTTTAGCAAATTTTTATCTACACTGTAAATAAATGTTACTGGAAACACGCAGGAGTTTGAAAACAAACTCTTTTGGAGAATTTTCATAGTTTCATGAGTTTTTGAGTATTTTCGAAAATCGGATTTTCCTAGGAAACTAAAAGAGACATAGTAATTTTCTTTATATAGGAACATAGTATATATTTTGGGAATCATACCGTGCCATCAAATTGCTTCTAAGGGCTTTCACATGCTAGATATACACATAATTATAATAATTGATAAACATTTGAGAGTAAGTACTTAGTATGAATTTTCCTAATTCATTCACATACTACTATCATACAGTCTTATTTGAACGACCTAGCTAGCATTGATTTAATTGAAATTGAAATTTGTAACAGGGAAAGAGAAAATTTGAAGTTCCCGACCGGATTCGAACCGGCGACCTTTGGGATACCGGCCCAACTCGCTGCCACTGCGCCACGGAGACCACGGAGAATCCGGTCGGGAACTTCAAATTTTCTCTTTCCCTGTTACAAATTTCAATTTCAATTAATTAATTTCTTTGTAGATTCATTAATTGTGCTAAATGATTACATGTTCTTCTTTGATATGTCAATGCTAGCCAGTCTGGGGTCGTTCAAATAAGACTCTATGATAGTAGTTGTGTGAATGAGTTAGGAAAAATCATACTAAGTACTTACTCTCAAATATATTTCAAACTTCACACTAAAATTGCCAAATTCAATATAACATATATAATAATTGATAATTTTGAAAAAGTCGAAAAAAACATATTTAAATAAATCAGCATTTCCGAGAAAACTAAACGACGTAGAGTCATTTCCGTGATTGCAGATGATAGAAGAAGAGTTGTTCAATCGTACCAACCTTATAGTTGTACAATCTTACCTTCTATGTTATTAAAATTACATTGGCAACTCTAGAAGGTAGACAAAACCCTTTAAACCTGAAAAGTGATCTTATAATGATTGTAATAAATAATAACTGACACTCGATCAGTTTCTAGCTAGGTTTTATGAAATAAGAGAAAATCACTTCCGCTGCAGAACATCAAGTTTCAATCATTTAAATTGTTTAATTAGTTTCACCAGGAATTGTTCATAGATATTCTAGTACTCGAATATTGGGAAGTGATGAAAAATTCTGTAAAGCCAATCCTGAATATTTTATAAAGATCAATCTATGTACGGAGTACCTCAACAAACATCACCCTGATATATTTATTTAGGCAACGGTAAGAATTTCATTATTAGATTCCAGGTCGACATTGAAGTACGCGGTATTCTACTGATATTCTGTTATTAGTATAGTTTCGCATGCGATTGGCACGCCTGCTTTTCCGCTTATTTGGAATTCGGGTATGTGCCGCAGACATTCCCATCGGCAAAGAAGCATTGCGGTGTGGGTCACGTTGGCGGCGGCGATGGCGGCAGCCCGCTTTGAATTCGTTTTACCTTTCGCATCTCGCATTTGCATTCACCATCTCGCACAGCAACGTATTCACTCCGAGTGCTTCCAATATGCGATTGTGCAGCATCGCGTGCCGGAAAATGTAAAATTTAATTTGTAAGCAGAATCCTTTCATATTCAAAGTAAGCCGAGTCTCGCGCACACGCACACACCCCCAATCAGCTACAAGGTATTCGCGTTGCAGTGAGAGAAAAAGTTTTTGGTCCAACACTCATGAACGCGTACGGACGCTGCCAGCCTCCGGAAAATTGGAGTTAACATAAGAAATCAAGATATTCCATAACTCGTAAAGCCCGTAATGCAAAGCAAGACCGAGAGGAATGTAAATAGCGTTGTGCAAACACACAAGTAGCGGATGGCACTGATGCCGAGTGAATGCTGAAATGTAAGTGAATGTAAGTGAGTCTAACGAGACATCACTTAGTTGAGTTTGCTCATGAATGGCAGTAGATTTTAATAGGGGTTGTTTTGCTTCGAGTGTGTTTCTTTCAATGCAACCTCGTGATATGTGCATATGTGAAAGCGAGGAGGTGGAAGTGCTTGATGGGTGGTGTTTATACGCGTTAGTCTCGACATCTGAGGCGTTCGAGAATGAATTCGAGGAGGGAAGACTGAAGAGCGAAGAGCGATGTTATATTCATGTGCGGATGTGTGACACCGCCTGACACTACTGACACTCTGCCAACCCCTCGCATCACTCGTGACGCGCCGACTTACGAAGGCGACGGACCAAGAAATTACCACGTATCTATTCTTAAAATCAGCTGAACCTAAATGCGTATAAAAAGTCATATTAGAGCATCAATGAATAGGTATTTTGAGATGGATTCTCTCTGGAAAACAGTATTTAATATTTATTAACAGGAATCATCACGGGATGTTCCAAATGGTGGAAATAAAATGTGAAATTCAAACTTTGTTTCATTGTCATGTGCCTGGCTCATAATTTTAGGATTTCCAGAATAAGGAAAAAAAAGACAACTTCAAAAGCAGTATTATTTCTGAAACATTGATGTTGACATTATTATTCTTAACTTTAAGGATATAAAACCTGATTTTTAAAGAAGTAATTGAAAAACTATTATTTGATATGATAGTAAATTTCATTCTGAATTAATTGATATACATTTAGTGTACATAGAAAGAAGTTATATATAAATAAAAGTGAAATGTTTAGGAGACGTCATTTTTATAATCGTGAAATTGTTGCCAATATTTAGACTTAACTTTCATCAATTATAACATAACTTATAAGGAAATAAATGAAAAACAATTCTGGGGGATTAAAGCAAAATTCTGTCTGAATCGAATGGACTTAAGCTGTATAATTTTATAAGCTTTATAATTTTGGGAAAACAAAAAATATGAAAAAGTGCAACATTAAAAACAGTACTTATTCGAAAGTCTCGATTCTTTTTCTCTAATTCACATCAGATTTGTCAATGACTACACTATTCTGATGCAGAGTTGCATATATCAAACGAAACTACATTTCATGGAGCATCAATCGCTCCATAAGTAAGAATTCTATGGTTAGTATAATAGAAACTATTTCGAAAGATCGTGAAATTATTGTCAATATTTAGACGCAACTTTCCTCAGTTATAATATAGCTAATAAAGAATTAATTGAAAAACTATTCTGGGGGATTATAGCAAAATTCTCTCTGAATCGAATAGATTTAAGCTCTATAATTTTATAAGCTTTATAATTTTGGGAAAACAAAAAATATGAAAAAGTGCTAAATTAAAAGCAGTAATTTTTCGAAAATCGCGATTCTTTTTCTGTAATTCACATGAGATTTGTCAATGACTACACTATTCTGATGCATAGTCGCATATATCAAACGAAACTACATTTCATCGAGCATCAATCGGTTCATAAGTGAGAATTCAAAGGTTAGTCTATTAGAAACTATTTCGAAAAATAGTTTGTATTTCGCTCGTCCGCTTGATAAGTTAGAAATGACAAAATAAATGAAAGTTAAAGAGAAATCATAAAAAAAAATAAAATATATAATAAATATAGTAAATGAAATTTTATTTCAATGTTTGTAACTCTTTATTATATACACTAATCGAAATATATGATTGCAAAAAAGTATCTGACGTTAGATTAAAGTAATTCAAACTTCAAAAACGAGTCGAATAAAAGTTGAATAAGCATTTATACGCTGGCTGTGGAAAACATTTTCCAATTTCCACGCGCCTTTCACCAGAAACGCCACTCACTCCTCCTCACCAGGACCTTCCTCCCCCCCCCATCCATACTATCCACAGCCTTGGCTACAGCAAAACATGCGAATAATCCCTTCAGCGGCACGACCTCACGGAGAGTTATTCGGAAAAGTCGACGCGAATTGAAATGTCCACTGCAGACACACGCGCACCGGCGCCTCCACCATCGCTCGCTGTATAGCCCTATAACACACTCAAGCTCTCGCTCTCTGTATATTTCTCTATATAGTATGTACATTGAATAAAATAAAAAAAGCAGGCACAGGCACACGTGAAAAGAGTGAAGTCATTGTGTGTAGGCAGCACCACCACGTTCGGGTGCACTCTGAAGCTGGTGTTCATACATAATGTCGAGTATGTGGAACATGCTGAAACTGAAAAATAACGCACTGCATATAGAGCCGTACCGGATATGGCGGTTGCGTGAAATAAAAAATTGGCAACGTAGAATGTAAAAAAAGCGCGGGCGTACCCACACACATACACATAGAAAAAAACGTAAATAAAGGCTGGTTGAACAAAGCCAAATAGGCGCAAAGTGAGTCCGTTCCAATGAAGTGGGAGCTTGAAAAGCTTGTTCTGCGGGTGTCGGTTGCAATGGTGCAGAATAAATATGTGCGGCATGAGCTTTGCGCTACAATTACATTGGTAAATGTATAAATATAGTTTTTTTTTAATATTTTGTATAGAATTATATAAAAACAAAACTGTTGTTGCTATTTAATAACCCTTAAAACTTGATATTCAGGTGATTAAATTATTGTGGCCACTTTATTTTAATTTTTTTAGATAAGGTGAAATCATTTTGGGATCATTTACTTATTTTCTCATCCCCTTATAAACAATGTACTAAACAAATTGCTGATTTTTATGGTATGAGAACAATGAAAAGAAGCTTCTTCATCTGATTACTTAATGTATTTTGAATTGCGAAATAAAACCCTTTAACTATATCGTTTAATGTTCTCTTCAAAGAGTCTGCAGGAGCATTTTGATGCTCTCCCTAAAAGCGGAACAAAAGTTACAAAAAGCCCCTTGCGTTATTTAATGCCTTTCTGTTCAGTGCGCACACAAAGTGTAACTGAAAGGCTGCAGACCACCCAAAAAAAACATCCTCAAACAAAAACGAAACTATTTGCAAACTAGAATAAAAACAATTACTTTCAACGATGAATTATTAAACATTCCGCCGGGAAAGTTCTATTATCATAAACTTTTATCGAATATTATTTTAGTTAAACCGAGTGTATGTTTTTCGTATGCTTGCGGTTCGTTAGTTCTAGTTTCTTTTTGCCACGCTGTTTTATTCTCTCCTCGTGCGCGCTTATTACCGCTCGTATATAAAGCTACAACCACCGCCGACGACCGCCTCCTCCTACCTCCCTCCTCCTACAAGTCGCTGTCTCGTCGATAAGCACGCTACTGCATCCCACCGCCAACGCCAAAGAAGCACCGCCGAAGAACCTGAAATTAATGATAAAGTTCCTTCGTTTGTGCGCTCATAATAGCTCTTTTATGGCATTTTAGCAAATTATCTTCATTATTGGCTCCGACAAGCGACGACGCCCGTATATAAAAGGAGTTTTTCTCCACCTTTTCCTCGCGCAGCACGACTACGCCTCGGAAAAGTCCATATTTTCCATTTTTTCCCACATTATACCGCAGTGGATTTGACATGACTTCTTATTACATACTCTCTGTATTTTTTTCATGAAGATTTATAAATAAATCATTACTATTTTCGGGCGAAATGTACGTTCTTCTACAAAAATGGCCTAAAAATTCCCTGAAAATTGCCAAAAGGTTGCAAATGTTGAAAAGAACGAAAAGTGAGGAAAAAGTTGTCATCAGCTAAGTGGCTTTCCTCTTCTCTGCGATGTGTTGTCACCTTTTCTTTGTGGAAAATGTGTCTAGTTACAGTAGCCTTGATGTAGCGCGAGTGCAAAAACTGGGTCACTTCACGATCCTTTTCCGACGCCAGCAAAACACAGCGTCAAAGTGATGGTAATCAGATTTTGCCCTGTCCCCCTTCTTAATTAAATTAAAACTTTGAATTCTACTCTTAAATTTAACTTTACTGGACTGTTCTCTCGCTTCGCACATTATGGCATATTCTGGGATATTTCAAAACTTTAAATATAATTTTCAAGGCATAAATTCTGCACTTAAAATAAAATTAATATTTCTCTGCGTTTAAAATTCGTTTCTTTAAAATATTAAGTTTCGGTCGTATAATTCTGACAGTAATAATACAAAGTAGTTTTTGGAGTTTGTAGGAAGACAAGTTTTGTTAAAAGTTTTGACGTTTTGTTTAATTTGGTTCCGTGGTCTTTTTTTTGAATGGAGATCACATAGTATTAGACTTGTTTTTGTAAAAAATTCATTTTTCCCAAATTATTTTTGAAAATATCAACATCTTATGCTTAAATAGGAGATTTTCTACAAATAATAAATAATTCAGAGCAGAATTTGTGTATTAACTTTTAAAATCTTCTTACAAATACTGAAAAATTGGCAAAAATGCCCCGCAATATTTTTTTGGAAAATTACGATGGGAAATGTAAACTAGTAAAGTTGCAAAAATTACCTTTACATTGAATACAAGGGGAAGAATTGCTCTTTCGAATAACATTTTCTGGAAGTCTGTGAGATTTATAATAAGGGCGTTACAGTTCTTCAAAGTTGACACATTTTCAAAATTGTCATAAACACGTTTACGATCAAAAAAATGTTTTGAAGAAATCCAATTTCCAGCAAAGCTAATGAAGTTAAGAAAACCACCTTTATATGAAATAAAAGAGGAAGAGATGTTGCCTCGATTAAGATCATTCGTAAATCTATGCGACTTCTGGAAAGGCGTTTACAGTTCTTCAAAGTTGACACATTTTCAATTTTTTCATAAACATGTTCAGCATCAAAAACACGTTTTGATCAAATGCAATTTCCAGCAAAACTGAAGAATATAAGAAAACTACCTTCAGATGAAATAAAAAAGGAAAATTGATGCTTCAAATAAAGTCATCCGTAAATCTGGAATTGGATTTTTGGGATTTTTGGGATTTTTGGGATTTTTGGGATTTTTGGAATTTTTGGAATTTTTGGGATTTTTGGGATTTTTGGGATTTTTGGGATTTTTGGGATTTTTGGGATTTTTGGGGTTTTTGGGATTTTTGG
>JAODAC010004361.1:0-33058 GCA_027575185.1 Mimaenictus wilsoni
TCAAAGTCAGCCAAGACATCGCGGCAAAAGGAAAGAGTTAATTCGAAGTACCAGGTCGGGTTCCCGGGGTCTCCGTGTTTCTCTCCGCAGTTTGTAGCGTGTTGGACCGGTATCCCAAAGGTCGCCGGTTCAAGCCCGGTCGGGAGCTTCAAATTTTCTCTTTCCGTGTTAAAATTTCAATTTCAAATAATTAATTTCTTTGTAAATTCATTAATTATGCTAAATTATTACATGTTCTTCTTTGATATGTTGCATGCTAGCTAGTCTCGGGTCGTTCAAACAAGACTGTGTGATAGTAGTTGTGTGAATGAGTTAGGAAAAATCATTACTAAGTATTTGCTCTCAAATATGTTCTCTCAAAAAGTTGCGTAGGTTTTTTTAAGATGTACGAATGTGTAGATTGTAGATTTAATTTTTCAACAAACATAACTTTAAAAATGAAAATAAGTTTTTTTGCAAGACATATTTTTCAATAATTTACCCTTATATGTTGAGTTATAAAGGTAAATTTGCATATTAAATCAAACAATAATTAATGAGAAATTCGTACACGAATGAGCATTTTATGATATGTAGATTTGGAAATACTTTAGAACAAAATTTGAATTTCACGTTTAAGTTCCTCCGCCGCTATGTGGTACAATGCAGTCAATGTAAAACAGTAAATAGTAAAAGGAATCCTTCTTCTTATCAATTGTATTAATCCCTAATATGACAAATTATAAAAAAAAATTGATTAGGCCCACCTGGGCAGCCTAGTGGTAGAGCATCTACTTACCACGTAGGAGTACGGGGTTCGAGTCCCCGGGGTGGGACTTGTTTCATTTCACCGGGTGAATTATTTATATTAATTCACCCAAATATCAAACACACACCTACTACCACACAAACTACAACTTCACACAACAAATTCACACTCTACTCAACACACAACTCAACAATTTTCAAACATCACATCATATTCTACAAATACAAATCAAAACAACAACAGACAATACCACTATAACCATAACAATAACAGCTCACCATACAACACCATGAATTCACCATACATAATACTTCAATAAAAATTGTACAAAAACATATCTATGAAACGTATCCAAGGCGGAAAGACCAAATCAAGGTCGATAGTCACTAAAATATGTTTAATAATAATAATTGATTAGAGCTAAGGACAATACTAGTCTAATGTTACTAAAATCAAACAAAAAGCACTTTTTGAATGTTAAAAATATGCTTATAGGATATTAGAATTGTCTTAGAAATTCTCTTCAAACATCTAGAAAATAATTTGATGACAACAATTGATGTTATTATATACATTGATACATAAATGAATGCCTTAAAAATAAACGCTTTGTCGGAACAATTAAGCAATACGCCGTTTAATCAAAGTCGTGTAGTGCATTAAAGAACTTTATACTGCTCAAGCAAAGCACAAGTTGTAAACCTCGCCACATTAGAGAGATACAGTTTTGTAACGCCTCGTAGAAAGTGTTTGTTTGGGAAATTGCACTTTTACACCTGCGCTCACAGGCAGTGAGTGCCCTGTAATTACGTCTATTAATTTTATAACCTCCTCCAACATCTGCCCAGCCGACTCGCCTGGCGCCGTACAATGCACTCTCACTGTTTTTCCTTACTCCATCCTTGCCTGATTGGATGCCCGTTCATTCTCACAATATTACAATATTTATGGATGCACTTCGATCTCGGCGTGACAAAAACGCTAAACGCCGCGAATTATCGCGTACTGCGGCGAGCGAGCGTGTAAAGAGAAACGCGTGCCTCCTCAACATGATTATGACTAATGAACGCCCGCTGTGTTTTGCCAAACGAAAAACATCATTTACACGTTTGATGGTAATTAGAGACGGAAGTAAGTAATAGAGCGACTTGAGTGCAGACACACTGAAAAGTGTGAGAAATGGATGGGAGCGACCGATGGAGGAGTGCTTAAGTAGGGATTAGGTAACTGCGGGCATCCCGGATGTTTTAAGGGTAGATTGGTTTTCATTGTTTGTTAAATCAGAAGTTCTCAAACAAAGAAATATATTTTTAAATATATCCTGAAACCTCGTTAGCAAACGAAGAAAAAAGGCAACTTCTTGAGTGTATAGGCAGCTGAAGTTTCTTAGTCTTCCTATGCCCAACTGCACGCGCGTCGGAAATGACAGCTCCGTGCAAACTTACCACAGAACGCGACTGCATAAGAAGGTAGGGGAAGGCTTTTTAATTACGCGATTTTATTACCCATTTATATATCGGATTTGTAAATAAACGAATTTGATAAAATGCAATTAATGTTGATATCTTCAATCGACACTTGAATTGCCGGTTGATTTTGGGTTGGATGCAGAAAATTTTATATTTTTGAAAAGGATTCGTTATTGAATTTTATATTAATTGACTCAGAAATTCAAGGCTTTGAACTCGAATGTGTTTATTTTCCGAGACTCACAATCAGCGAGAGCCGAGTTTCGTACTTTTGGTCTTCTGATTGCTGAATCGCGTTAGGTATGTTCGCTTTTGATTCATCATTTGTTTTCTGCTTCTCTTTTCCTGCACCCATCGCATCGCTTCTAAATCTCTTTTCACTTCGATTATGCTGTCCCATTTGTTTCATTCTTTTTATGACGGTGTCTCCACCTAGTTCTTCACATCTTAATTGTCTTTCTTCTTTTTATCCCATTTGTTGCTACTTACTGCTTGGTATAATAAATACCAAGGGAATTGACAAAAGAAAAAATAATAACTATCCGTAAAAATGTAATATGCAAAAATGCAAAAACTAAAACTATAACTATATAAAACTGAATCAACCACCGACCATTTACTCAACTCGGGGGTGTATGAACTTAAGTGTAATGATTGTGAAGCTACCTATATCGGCCAATCAGGGCGCAATATCCTCACCAGGGGCTTGGGATATATTGATGAAATCGAAGCGGGTTTCTCTAAACAATCGGCTATGGCCAAACATGTGGTCAGCAGCGGTCATCACTGTTCCATCTCTAATCTTAAGTGTTCTTAATTTTAACACCCTGGCGTAAGTTTATAGCTTAACATGCTAGAAAATATTTACATTAAGCGCAAAAATGTCCACCTCATAAATGACCATCTAGATATATTAACGCCAACGCCATTCACAAAAGTTTGTATAAATAGTCTGTAAATTTAAGTTTTTCTTTATTACCTGACGATGTTGCAAAGCGAAACGTACGTTGTACAATTTTTGTAATATACCATTCACCGACATTTAATATCATGTTTTACCAAACTCCGACGGCCGAATCATTCGATTATATTAAAACTATAACATTATTAAACACAATATATAAGATACTAACATTATTAATTGAAGAGAAACTAGTGTCATATCTAAATATCGCCGATTATCGTTGTGGCATTATAAAAGGAAGATCAACAATAGAAACACATTCAAGCCATAATTCAAAAATCGAATGACCATCAAGAATATAGATATTGTTTCGAAGTATTTGGCACTATAGATAGGAATTGAATTAATACAGAAACTTCAAGCACGTCTCATAAAATCGAAGTCAGACAAACTCCAAAGACTGTTATGACGTCAAAAGCAGTCTCGGAATCAGGCAAGGAGGTACACTGTTCAAAATAATGCTGCACCAACTAAAAATAACCGAAACAATAAGAACTAGACGGGCACAAATAATAGCATAAGCTGATGACATTGTAGTAATAACAAGAGACAAACACAAGATGAAAGAAATAGTTGAAAATTAAAAACGGAAAGTAAACAATGAACAAACATAATGATTACCATAGATAATAACAGAAAGGAACTAAAAATTGGCATTGAAAAATATGGTGTTGTCAAAAACTCCAAATACATTGGTATCACCTGATCAATGCAGGTTAAAACCATGCAAAACTACAAGGAAAACCAACAACGTAAACAAAACATACACACACAAAAAGATAGCAAGAAGTAAAAGATTAAAGAAACAGGCTAAAATCAAAATATTTAAGACAATGAAGAGACCAACTGAAAGAAACTGACCAACTAAAACGAACGTGCTTTTGGTCTTCTGATCGCTGAATCGCTTTAGGTATGTCCGGTTCCATTGAAACCAATGTATCACAACTCCGAAACAAATGCGCGCAACTAGTGTGTTCAACAAGCAATTTCAGCGAAGCATGGTCTGAGAAAATCCAAATTGGCTACTTCCTCGTATTGATACATAGGTGGTTTCTACTCATGGCGGGCGACAAAATGTGTAAAAATAAACGAAACAAAAATATGTAAACGTTCGCAAGATACATCATGGCAATAATGCTCGACTTTTGTAATTCGTAACATCGAATCGCCACGCGCTGCGTCAGATGCGTTAGTGTACCAATGTCGGTCCGCACAAAACTGTAATAAATTTGCATTAAATTCTAGATACAAACTTCGACAACGAAATATGATTGAAATTGTTGTTTTTGTACAATGTACTGAAATGACCTCCCCGTAGAAACGTCAATCCAAGATGTCAACTTGTTTATTACGTTCCTTTATTTACAAGTCAGAAATCTACATAGGCAAAAAGTTTGTAATAAAAACGCGTCCTATGTATTCTTACAGCACTCTCATCCAGTCTGCATTTAACACAATCATTTAACTATTTTACCTAATTTACTCCCCTTGTTTAGCCATAATCTCAAAGTTTATTTTTAACAAAACTTCTAGAAGTTAATAAAACTTAATTGGAAGGTTAATGCCATGTGAACTCCCAAATTGGTTATAGTCTTGTACGAAACTTAATACCATTTAACTTGTTTACATCGCACAAGTTTCATTTTGAGGCACATCATAAATTTCGCTAAACTTACAAAATACTCCTCGTGTCCTCGACGAGATAAGTCGCAATCTCAGAAACTGCGCGCACCGTGTTTACCAAGCCCAAGCGCCGCTTGCAAGAAGCCGAAAGCGGAACTTTTTAGACATGACATCCGGCGAGCTCCTGCTACTACCTTCGTTCGTACCTGCATACTCATGTCGCAGCACACTACTTGCATTATTTATTATCGGAAACATCGCATACCCTGCGATTTTGCTCTGCTGGGAAACTTGGCAAATTCAGGCAAAAAACGAATAACGCGGAAAATTACGACCTTACTCACATTAAATATTCATTTTGTGTTTTAGCGCAGTATTAAATCAACTATGACCTTGTGCTGTAGATAAACTAAAATGTAGTAAGGCATAATTGTTGAATTTAGTCCGGCATGCGATGTCGTGTTGATTGCGACCTCTGATAAGAGTTCAGGGTAGCTTAATGTGCGGTAGGAAATTCATACGTTGTGCAAAATGGATTTCATTTCCGGTTTTCCAGGTCTTTCATCTTTTTATCGCGAATAATTAGCAGGGAATTAAGTATATGTAAAAAAACGAATGCATTATATATGTTAATATTTACTTTACGTGAATAATAGCTTAACATCCAGTGGTTCTCAATTTTGCTTGAGTTAGCTGAGGTTGGGTAAGGTTAGATGAACCTAACTTGAGGTTAGGCCAGATTAGGTTATCTTAAGTGGAGTAAAATTACGTTAGGCCAAATTATTATTTTTTTGTCACGTTAGTTTGGTTGAGCTTCAGTGTTTCTAGAAATGTTTTTAATGGATCAACATTAATCATTCAAAGTTTTTAATAGGTGCATTGTTCCCTTTCAAATCATTGTGAATCGTTTCAAGGACTCGAATGTTTGAAAAGAGCGCTAAACGATCCATTTATGATTGAATGTAATTGTTTACAATAAGTGGCGTTATTCGTCATTCGTGGCTTTTGTCGATTGTTTTTCCGTAATTCATACCTGCATGCCATCTATTCATACGATTACAACGAGAATGCGTGTGCATCGCCGTTGCATTGTCCTCATTCCCATGGCATGACTTCGAAAAACCACCGAAATAAACAACGAACCGACGAAGCCCCAGAGACGCAACGGACGACTACGGGCCTAAGAGACCAATCGCTGCCGCAACGCAGCGGTCTGCATGCACACGCTTCGGCCGTTAATGCACTTCCAATTTTCCAATATTATTCCGCATCCTTCTTGCGTCATCTCGCGGTGCATCGCACGCTGCCGTCAATTCGGAACATCGACAGTATCGATACACGACGGTGCGATGAGTAAAAGAGTGGATTTTTACTTACTATTTCTGGTCAGAATTATTTTGATTTAATTACTTTTAGGTTTACATCAAATTTCAAGCCTAATTTTTCCCCTTACATGGGAATTTAACGTACTCGTACTCGTAATAATTAGCATTGGGTAAATATTTCACTGAATTTCTTCCACGAAAACAAATATTTCTTTGTTCTATTACTATTATTCATGAATGTTTTTACTCTAAACTTAAAAATACTGCTAGAATTATGAGTTAAACTCAACCAGGAAATATCTCAATACATGGAAATACCTTGAAATGTATCCCATGATTTAAGGGAGCAACCTCATTTTCCCGGTCGAAAATTGCATGATTTTCATGCTTTTTTTTGTCAGGTATGCCTCTCAAAACTGTGTAAAATTTGTATGACAATTATATGAAAAAGGCACAATATATTTCCTCACTTAAAAATTTTAAGATGAAAATGGATGTCATTTTACTATTGCCTTGTTTATAGAATTGGTCAGCTGCGTATACCCTGGAGTCTTCAATTGATCGAAAACTAAAAACTATAAAGTTATTATAAAGTTTATAAAATTATCTTGAATATGACGACGAGTATTATCAAGAACAAGTTAAAATTGCATGTTTCTGTGCAATTTTAAATTGAAACAGCATTTTCTGATACATTTTCAACTTGAAAATCCGAAAAACGATCGAAATATTCTTTCATAAAAATGCGCCATATTTTAGAGAATTTAATTATCTATAAAATGGGCCATGATTCAGCCAAATTCATTCGGGAAAATTTGTTCAATCATGTACGCAAAATCAAGAAAATAACGTTTAAAGTTTGGTAATCATTAGATTAAATCTTCACAATTTAATGAGCTTCTGACATAATAAAAAAAAATGCTTCCCCCATTTTTTTTATTATGTCAGAAGCGTCTGGAAGGGTCGTATAGCATCTAACACAGCTACTATGACTACTACACGGCTACTATATTAGTAAGAAAGGGAAGTGTGTTAATTTTTCTTCTTACAATGTTTTAACTTTTAACGCAATTACAAAATGTTCATATTTCTTCATATTAACCATGTTTTCGTTGAAATTAGTTAGTTGTAATATATTTTGTAAACATTTGACGTTGATGTATGAATAGTTTTTCAATTTCTTAACACAATCCCCAAAAAACGATTTGTTGCTTCTTAAAGGGATCGGCAAAATGAATGAAACTCGTATAATGTTAAATTAATATATGTAACAAGTTTGCTACACAATCAAAATAACCCCAATTCACCTCTTTTTGAAGTACAATTAAATTTTGAACCTATTAAAACCCTTTTCAGAATTAATTTAGAATGTAACTAATTTTGACCACAAAAACCAAGAAAAAATCCATCGAACACCAAAGCCCCGGACACTCTGCACCCAGCTAAAGATCGTTATAACTCATAATGAACCCAGCATCCTTCACGGCGACGTGATTATCTGCGTGAGAACACAATTTAAGCTGGACCAAACTGCACTCACTCCAACAATCCCCCGATATTTACAGCAGCCTGCCGTTTCAACCGAAGCGGTGACGATCGCAAAGTGTCAAAACGTCATTAACCCAACGGTCACGCGATGGAGACTTAAAACCAAGGAAATCAGCGGGCGATGAAAATAATGCGATGAAAATAATTTCAACGACACACAACGCGAAGGTTTATGTATCCTTTAAAACGTCTGCACCGACCGTCTTATAGTCTCCTAACCGCAAATGATTTATGCACCATGCGCGCGTACAATTATTAGTTAATTAATAATGCTAATGCCGTCGTAAATCAAGCAATTATTGCCATTTTCTACATACAGGATGTTAGATAGTCTTTTTTCACATTATTTGCTAAATACGGGATGAACACGATTATCTTTACCTTTCTATTTCTGTTTTTCTTCATGGTTACGACCGCTGTTGGATGATTTTCACCTTGTTACGTTTGCATATTTGCACAGAATTAGCGTACAACTTGCCACTGAATATTCCCAAGCACTATCTTGACATAACATTGCCATGGCTACACTCCATCACTCGTATAACCTTGCATAAATTATGCATACTTGCAGAAATTGGGGGAATTGGCGATAGAATCCCCTCGTCAAAGTTTCGTAAACGCACGACATTGGCAAACATTCAGAACCGACGCCGACGATTAGTTTTCACATTGATTTAACTTTTGATTTAATTTTACACATCCGTACACATCACTACACTATACTAAACAACCGGAAATATTTCATTTAGGTTGGTTACTTCCAGTGTTTGGATTTGTGGCGGAGGTTGAAGAGACAAACAGTGGAACGAAAGTACAAGTAATATTTTCCGGAAAGCCGTGAGCTCATAAAATAATAGTGAAAACGTGTTCAGTGAAGGTAGGTCACACGTACACCTAGTTCGGTTTACAATTACGGTAAGAACAGTCATACAGGGTCATTTCAAACCTTTTAAATTTAAAAACTTCGTTATAAAAAAATTCAAACATCGATTCTTCATCAATTAAATCTCTCAAAAGGTTTTTAAACTGTTTAAACCCAAAATAAAACGTTTATTACGGTATATAAAATGAATTAACAACGAAGCTTTTGGGTAGAATGTACAAATGTGTAACAAACTGTATTCGTGTGTGTTGAAGTTCGATTTTCCCGTGACCTGACCCGAAATGAAATGACGACAGTCAATAACGGCACCGACAACAACGTTCAACTGTAACCCGGCTCATTTAGGGCCTGCTTAAACAACATTTAAAAAATTGTATTAAAATGTTTAAAATCACTGTTAAAAGTCACGCGGTTTGTATAAAACCACACATTATAAAGAATACGAATGTAATCCACACTTGATTACACACTAGGATAATGTTATTATGTCATTATAAAGGCCGGGCTTGATGAGAATTATGTCAGTCTTTTCTTGATTAACAACACAAACATAGATAGTACCACAAAGTAGTTAGGCGGTGGCGGTTGCGATAGGCAGCACGCGATGCGACCGCCGGCGAACTAGGCGGGAGCGGAACTGAGCTGGCGCTGCCATATACTGCCACCGGCGCTGCCGGCACAGCCGCCGCCTCCACCATCCCTTGCTCGTAAAGGATATCCTGCGTCGACGCAGCCACCCCCGAAAATGATCCAATATACTAATGTAATGGAATCGTTGTTTTTCTTATAGAATTTTAAATTTATACATATTCTGCATTGAAAACATAAAATATTATTATCTAAAAATCTTCTGATCATAAAAATCTCCATCTACACTCTGTTGCATGTATATATAAAATATCGACTGCTTATAACTTTATGATGATCGATATTTTAAAACATATTGGAATTTTTCTATTTATATGTCGATATGTCGATAGTTTTTAAAGTCGCACAAAAAACACCTTATATATTTACCATTTTGCTTGTTAAACATCATAAATTTACGTATATAAAAGTATATGTTTATTAATTAACAGAAAGTTATTAACAGAATTTGATACATGTTTGGCATCGACGCAGCCAACCCAGAAAAGGTAAATACCTTGAAAAAATATATATTGATATTCATTTGTTTTTTTGTAACGGTAAAACAATTGCAACAAGTCAAATAAAAAAATAAAACAATTAAAAATGCGCTGCTACGTGAAAGTGAAAATACCATTAATAAACAATTACAATTCATTATTTTCTTGTCCTTAAGATATCATGAATTTGCTGCAACTCCTCCGCCTATATATTAGCGATATAACCATTAAGCAGGAAATATAACAAGCTTTTGTCGAAGAGTTTAGGCGGCCCGCAGTCGGTGTCACATAGCTTTGTCTAACCAATGTATTAAAAGGAGTTGCTTATCTTCTGTCAAATACGTTGGCCAGACAGGGATAGGCATAGAAGAACAAAGCCGAAGCCGGGCTTATGACCGGCGCCTTAGGGGCCTCAAGGTAGGCCCAAGAATTTACAATAATACCTAATCTAACAAATTGTAGGGAAAGAAATGCTCTATCTGGCATATTTTATATCTAAAATAGAGAGTCCCTCAATGGCCGAAGCAAGTTCTTGAATGGCTTCACATGCTTCAGTGGATTCAGAACCACACAAAGACGTTCGAATTGAATGACTTGAATTTATACCTAAGAAAGTGCGGCATCTTCCTCAATATCTGAAACCAGAAATGAAAGGGCAACACATGCTTCAGAGAAATCCGAACCGGCCTATTTTATGTCTAAATAAGTGTGGACTGATTACACTCCGTAGCTGGAACAAAAATTTGAGGGCCACACATGTTTCAGAGGAATCAGAAGAAATGCTCGATTTGGATGATCTTCATAACTAAAAAGTGTATCAGAGGAATATATCACACAAACACAAGAGTTTGAAAAACATTTGGTATAATACTAAATGTAAACTAAATTATTTTATTTAGCGTAAGATGTGCGGTGAAATCCTTTCGGGTTACCGTATTTATACTACATACTAAATAAGATGGTGTGTTGACCAATAGTCTGAGTATTTAGATATTTCCTCCCTAAACAAATAACCTCCGAGACATAGAGGCCTTTTTCCTCAGGAGTAAAATCTGTAAATTATCAGCAAAGCAGCAGAAACAAGTTAAGATATCAATTGCTGATGTTGATTTTTAAATATCCGTCAATATCGACAAATACGAAAAATACACCTTATGCGACATCAATATCTTCGTTTTTATCGCCATCGCCATCTATTTGTCTCTATCTTTTTTATTTACAATATTTATTATGAGATTCAATTAATATTATCACCATAAACCAAACAAGAAATTGACAAATATGATAAAATATTTCAAGTATTAAATAAAATTACACTCTGGGAGGTATTAGGGCGTACTATAAAATATGGTCAATGGTCGTGGCCGGGACTCATTGGAAGTCTCCCTTGGGGCGTGATATTTGGTGTGCGACGGGATAATGTTTGAGATGACCTCAGCCAGGGAGACGAAACGACAACCAGCACGCAGAACAGCAATCGGGAGCGATTGAAACCGGCGCTGAATTGCGTTTTGAGTGCCGAAATGCAGCACGCATGCTGCACGCGCCGCCTCCCAAGGGTTGCGAAACCATTTCAAAAGTTGATTGCTTTCTATTCTCTGCTGGAGATTAAGGGCCATCATACTGACCACTGCAATCGTATTGTACCAGTAAAATTGAAAATACATATTTATGCCCTAAACTGATAAAAAATACTTCCCACTTATTTATACGAAACAGGATTACTACAGAGATTACTGAAAAGTTATTTACGTAGTATACAAATCAGGGCACTGCTAATGGGGTAAAACAAGTATAATGATTTAATGATGTTAAGCATGCAACGAGTGAGCCAAAACTTCCTTATCACCAATGCTGGACAGTATTGTACATCGAATGTGAAGCTCAACACTAACTAAAATTAATCTTGTACATTAATCACACTTATCCTAAATTAGATTGGGAACACGAAGACTGCAGTGAGTTGTAATTGTGTCATCTTTAGGTGTATTAAGATATGTATATAGATCAGGGCTGTTAAACATTTTCTCTGGCCTAAAAATGTTCCTTGTCCCTTTATACAAAACATCATACTCTACTTTAACAATGTATGACATTGTTTTAATCACATATCTTCCTTTAAATACAGAGGAAACGTGTTTAGAAACCCTGATGTAGGCGATCAGAAAGAATTAAGGAGCTTTTTTCAAAATTAACAGCTTTATAGCATTTAATATAAGTTAATTCTGTGGTTTCACAAGCTTGATGGAAAGATATAAAATGGATTATCATATTAAGAAATACTTGGTTGGATTAATGATTAAATTACTATAGATCTCTTCGGTGGAAATAGATTGTCTGAAGACTCTCCTCAAGAGTAGAGGAAAGTATGGTATGTTATATGTACTATGTCGAAATTAAGTTTAAAATCAACTCAATTGTTATGTGTGTAAACTGCGAAATCCAAAAGTTATGTGGGACTAACGATAAGTGCTGAAACATTTAGTAAATTAATCCCAGAAAATCAAATCGGGAAGGAAAAAATGTGATTATACCTCCACATATTAGGACTGAGGTAGCAATCAATTGCCGCACAAACAATATTAGGATCAAAACAAACCACAATCACAATCAACATCAATAAACCATAATCTGCACGTAATCAACATCCGCCGAGACTAAACATAGGAAATGCTGACATCACAAAATCATTCCTTCCGTCACTTAGGTAGTCCGAGTCAGTTTACACACAGTCACTCAATCAGCTCGACACCGAAGTCCACCAACAGCGAGCCCGACACCAGCTGCCTCCACCAGAGAGTCTGTCGTCACAGAGAGTCCACACCGAGTCCCTCACCGGCCGCCTCCAACGGCTACACCGGCGCCAGCAGCCGCCACCGAGTCCGCTACCGGCCGTCGTCACCAGCGAGGCTTACATCAACCTGCCTGCCCCGTCGACCAGTACGAGCCGATCGTCTCCAGCTGTCGCCTCCGTCTGGATCTCCTCGTTATCTTAATCTCCTTCATTTTATATTTCATTTCATGTATTGTGGTACAATAAATCCCACAGGACAATTCTGGAATATTCCAAATGCAACCACATTATTTATAGTTATTCTTATACCACCTCTCTTTCCAAGATTGGGTTCGCCACACTCTCTACCTCTATTCTCTACCTCTATTCATTACCTCTATTCCTTTCTTTTTCAATGTAATTAGTCATTTTAGAGGCTATTACTATTGATAAGAAGAGGAGTTCACTTTACTATGCATTCCCACCGAGAATCGAACCCAGGACCACATGGCCCCCTTTAATATAACTAAAATTATAAAAATAGAGTTAGATACTTAGATACTCGTACAGAGCGAAGGGGCTTTCGGGGTTTGTATAACTTAACACCGTTCAGATATTCATGAAAATTGGTACAATTTTAGATAAGGACTAGAAATTAATTACACTAGACGACGAAACTCTCAAACCTTAGCCTCAAAATGGACTGAGATACATGGTATACATATATTTTTCTCTTAAGTAATTCTGGACTAAACATTACCACGATATCACGTTCTCATTAAACTTTTGACTTCTTGTAGGAACCTCTAATATAATATGAAATGTCCAGCCAGGCGGCTCACAAGGGGAGAGCCAGGTCGTGTCATCTCAGATTTTAATGTAATTTGGTAGACATGTAGGTTAGGCCTAACAACAATGCTTGTTAAAGCGACACGATGCACTATCCAGGCATTATCATTTAAAAGGAGTTTGAAAATATGAATTCAAGTTTATATATCTTATCGGTGAGTGCTCAGTAGGCAGTCCAGTGTGGCTCGGTTGGTAGCTTCTCGGCTTGTGATAACAGGAAGGCCCCTGGACTTGATAAGATTGACGTAGGTGTTCTAAAAAACCTTTCACGCAAAGCTTTAGTTCAACTAAATCACATTTTCAATAGCATACTTCTTCAGCAACACTTTCCCAAACAATGGAAAAAGGCAATAATTATCCCCATTTTAAAACCTGGCAAAAACCCATCTCATCCCACCAGCTACCGACCTATCAGTTTACTCTCTCATCTTGCTAAAATCGCGGAGCGCGTAATACTTGACTTTATTAATTCCGATGATATCAAACACTCAATTACACCCCCAGAACAATTTGGATTTAGAAGCAATCACAACACCACCTTACAGATTGCTCGCATCACTAATGACACTAATGAGTGCTGACAAGGTCCCGTGATCGATAAGCGGCGAATGTAGCTCAAAATGATTTGCAATAAATTGCAATTCATTCTAATTAAAACTTCAAATTTATTTAATCAAGTTCGCATCATCATGCGAAATTTTGGATTATTTATCTTCAAATTTTCGAGTTTGTTGAATACACAATTAAAACGATGTTGTGATATCCTTGGCTTGTATTAATCGATTTTAGCTTCAATGAAAGAGCATTAAGAGTGCAGATTTTCCCTTTTTAGGTTGGAGCATTATTAATACGTAATGCCATGTATTAATGCGCAAATTTTAACAAATTTATAACCCATAGGCGTGCGCATACAACACATACGTACATTGCTCTTTGCGCATATATGGCTAAGTACCGCAACTATGTAGCGATTGGCGATGATAAATGCATGAATCAAATCGTAGCCAAACCGCGCATTAATATCCGTATTTTTTTCCTACAAATCCAACACAAATCTAACCAACCAACATAACTAGTAATAACATCCAATGTTGTTTTAAGTCAATGATGTAAATCTTTTCTTTCAGGAGATAAAAGCGAATAAGTTATGTCTACAAGTATAAATGAATTTAAGAGATATCTTTGTTGATGAACTTTGATGAAAAGAAATGGTAAAATTAATTAGTGTTACACGGTAGTCGCGGTTTTTTGAAACATTAATTTATTTCCCGTTGATAGCGCGTTCCTTGAGTTATCGCGACACAAGTATTACCAAAAGCTCACCTCAGACGTCAAAGTTCAAAATACACAAAGTACAAAGCACAACAACTTTATTCAAACGACCAATGAACGCACAAATACAAAAGTAAAAGACAAGTTACCATGACAACTCACCAGAGAAGAAATAGGCTGAATCGGGCGCGAACCACGCTTTTATGGTGGCGCCGCGCCCCCTCCCCATTGCTACTGAGCGCATCCCCAACGTCTTAAGCACATTGGCGCAGCAAGCAACCCCTAGCTTAGGCAACCAACTCAACAATTAGAATCATTGTAATGTGTTTATTTTCTCTTCTATATTGTTATCAGTAAATCATCTAGATTTTACAAACCTATCCCGGTTACTTTATTTAGCTGGAGACCAACTGAGCTGGATATCCCAAGTAAAAAGCACAAAGCTCATTTGTTTTCAATATATTATTGGTATATAATTCCTATATTGAGATACAGGAAAACCTAAGGACGTCTTCTCAACAAGTTCGTCACAAGTAACATACCCAAACTAAAGTGGGACACTCACATTTGGTAAATGGATCAGTTTCTGACTCGCGTTATAGGTTGCCTTTCGCTGATTTATGGAATGCTAGTTATTCCTTCTCATGAATCAAACATGAACAAACTCTTCTCTGTGGATCAAGTCTAAGGAATGTCTTGCGAAGCCCCAAAAACATTTTTATGATATACAACTTATTTCCTTAGAGATCTCTTTAGATCCTATTCCATGCATATAGGTGTATAACTCCGAAATAATAAAAGGTAATTGTAAAAATTTTCTCTTCTTCTTCGTTCACTCGTCTTTTCGCTGACCGGGCATAAGCCTGTGGCTTGTCATTCTTCCAGCATTACTTCTGGGTAACTATGAGCATATTAATTCCCTTTGGGTAGGTTGCTAGCCTCGCCCAAGGTGAAGAAGACTTCTATAACGTCAACCACAGATGTTAATGTGGTTGCCGGAGCGAATAGAGGTGTTATTGTCTCGACCAGGATTTGAACCTGGAACCCCCTGCGTGGTAAGCAGCGCTTTTACCAGCTGGGCTACTACGCTCTTTAAAAAAATCTGAGGGATAATATTATCTTAGGGTTTATAAGTTTTGAGCTAGGAATTTATTTTATTCGATAGTTTACGTAAGGTATTATGTAGGGAATTCGAATGTAGACGTACTGATTTGGTTCCTTACCTGTCCAGCGCAGTGATGCGCTGACTTCTGGTCGCCATCAATATTTGAATTTGGTGCCCTGCGCAGCAAGATAATGAGCCGAGGTGGCATCGGTGCGACGCTACTGAGCGTCGCGCCGTTTGGGACGAATTACATCGTGCGTGCCCTCGACTCGTTCGTTCGTTGATTTGTACGTTTTCTCTTTGTTGAGTAAACGTTGTTGTAAAGTTTACCACCGAGGCGTTGTGAGCCTGTCGGAGAGTAGTGCCTGCACCGAGGCTATTAATTTAGAGCACATGATTCGTTAGCACGTGTGCATATAAAAATCGGTATAAAAGACGCTAAACGCTCGAACATTACCTATTGGGCAGAAAAGGTTTCAGATTTTTGTCTAATTGTAAGATATTCCTTTTCAGTGTACGCTCTACCTATATGTCTTTATAGCTGTGTTTCCTAGTGATCATCAGTATGGGTTCTTGTTCTTTATTGTAATTGGGCTCAGAAAGAGAAGTGTTTACTAATCGGTGACCTGCGCTTAATTCGTGAATTGCAGCTCATTTGGTTGAAATCGGATGAAACAAATGAAATGGTATTATACAATCCATGGATTTTTGCGGTAATCGCAGTATTCTAAATTGTTTATGGTGAAGTCAAGGAAATTTGAGGCGTGATTTGGTTCTGATCTAAACACAACACTTTCAGAGACCAATTTAATAATAAGCGAAAGGGTTAAACTCATGATGAATCCATTTTCGAATTGCCCCCTGTTGGACGTATGCCCTATGTTGGGAAACCTTGACCTAACTACAATAAGTAGTTCGCCACCTCTGGAAGCGGCTCGAAAGAGGTGGCAAATTCGTTCAAGTAGCACATTTTAATTTTAATACTCTTTCTAATTAGATAAATGTTTTTCCCGAAAATCTGCTTGGTTCGTCACCACTAAAACCGAAACAAAAGCAAAAATAGCCTTCCAGGGCTTATTTTCAAGCTCCTATTTGTACTAAGCATATTTAATAAATCCCACCTATATTCCAAGAACCTGTCTGCAGATTAACTTCGCCATCCCTGACTCTAGGTAATATCTTTATTGTTAAATCTTTTTAAAAAGTCAAATTTAATTAGAATCCTTGTATCTGCATTTTGTCCCCTATATTGTACATTTTAGAAACCTGTCCCAGTTTCTTATCACAATATTTAACTTGAGAACGAGAGCCTACGGAAATTTCACTCGTGTCTTACGTCTAATTTTAATTAACACACAAACGGGCGCGCTTCAAAGGTGTTCGCCGTCGTTTCATTTCCGCGTTTGCTCTCGATGAAATGAGGTATCGCCGCGGAAAAGCCCGACTACCAGGAAGCGACGAGGGAAAGCGTCGCCTTTAACCTCGACGACAGCACGGCCAATTTCACCACGTCCGCTTTGCATATCCCAGATTTCCACGCGCCTCACCCCCAACCCCTTTACCCGTCCCCAGCCAGTACTATATTGTGTTTGCGATTGCAAACAAGCTTTTGACAGCGCACTTATACATTCAACCGCTTTTCCAGCGTGCGAATGAACATTTTGGTTTTGGGAAAGTCCCTTCACTACCCTCGCTACCCTTAAAACCAAAACGTCCAAAACGACGGAATCAATTAAACTCGGAAAATGAATATGCATGTTGAATGCGGGCCGCAGATTAAGGCCATCAAACAACAGGGAATTTCATCTGTATATGCTATTACACCAGTGGTGGCGAACTTAATTTCTTTTTCTTGTTTAAAGTAATTTTCTATAAATCTGTATATTGCTCATTGCATTTTGTTAAAAACATTCTGGTAGTCATTCCGAAGCACTCTAGAAAATCGTATTCTTAAATTATGTTTCGGGACTACCCAGTTTTAAAAAATACTTCAAAATTATTAATCATAAGATATTGTATTATAACATCTTGGGATCTTATTTAGGGAATCGATTGAAATTTAAGAGAGTTTATCTCCTTTCTATTTTTCCCCTGTGGGGAAATCTGTGTAATAAAGGAACGTTAGTGGAAGGCCCTCATAAAGCATTTTTAATCTTCGTTGAAAATGGGGGCAGGCGGCGCCCACAAGGAGTATACCGGAACTAAAGTGGGTCACATAAAAGTCGTAAATGTATCACTTGCTGACTTGCGGGTCATAGGTTACCGACCGCTGTTTTAAAGAATACTAGTTATCCCTTTCGAATGTATACGTACTCTTCCTTTGGACTCTACTCTAAGAAATGTCCTTGAAAGTCATGTAGTCTCTTCATTAGTGCCTCATACTTCGAAAAACAAATGACGTTTTTCATTTTTCGGATTTAAAATTGTATCTCATTCATAGTATTCCAAATTGTGTTTCTTCTTCATTTTATAATCTTTCCAACCTCGCTATATCAATTACCTTCACCCGGTACCCAAATTCATAACTCCTGCATTCACTAATCCGAAGTCAGTTTCATCTGATTCACTAAAAAGTTCGTTCACATCATCATATACAACATCATATACCTTCCGTGAATCTCTCGAACGCACCCTTCACAGCAAATGGTCACTTCTCAAGAAATGATCTCGACCAATGAGAATCTCTAATCTCTCGGACCACCTTCCAGTTTTTCGTACATAAACCCAAATCCTGCACTTTCTCAGTCTATCTTGGGGAGTCTTCTTTAGTCAGTCTATTTGTCTACTGTATTTTGTGCTGTATTAAGTGTTTAAGTTTATTTTTGATCAATAAACTCCTGTTATACTCTTGTTAATATACTTGTGTCTTATTTCTAAACTCCGGAAACTAAAGCCTTAGTCCCAAAAACAATTTAAAAGGAATACTACATAATTCCTTTGAAAGATTCTATTTCCTTTGATTCTAAGCCACACTGGTGTACGATCATGTATGTACCCCCTTCCAAGGTCCAAACTCCTCTCAAAATACTTGGGAAATGTATGATCTTCCAAGTCGAAGGAAGTGGAAATCTTCCTTCTTCTGAAGATTCGCTATACACTATTACATTCTCAAAGAGGAAACCCCCATCCCTTGACTCAGAAATAAGTTCGCCACCTCTGACATTGAGTGAGGGTGCTTTCCCCATCCGTCTGCCGCAGTGAAAATATGATTCCTATTGGTGCTAACTGTCACTTATCGTCGACATGAGCGACACGACCAAAATGAAACCGGTGAAAGACAGGAAAAGTGGAGTGGAATGCGAGGAAATTGAAAAATTTTCACCACGCGATTGTTGCCACGATGCCGTGAGAGACAACCGAGCCCGTGATATCCTAAACAGTCGCTAAGCGCTGTGAAATAAAGGCATTTCGCCCGATGAAATTGTGCACTGCGGCGACGTAATTAAGATAGTTAACGAGAAATCCATGGCCACGACCGAACGCACTTAATTTCGCTAACGAGCCGCCGCTTCGTACACGTTAATACAATTTAAACAGTATAAACACACGTTAAACACCTCTGAATGCAGGAGACGCACAGGCCCGCAGCACCACACCGAGCGTTGCAGGAAACGCAACCATATTCGCAGAGGCGCGCGCACCAGCAGTGCCGCCGAGATTAAAAGGCGCGATGATTATTTTGAAAGTCCGAGATTAATTACACAGAGATTGCAGATTGCTCTACACTATGCCCAATTAAAACATATTACGACGATTTTTTCATCCTACTTTCTCAGACTCTTCTCAAAGGAGCTTCTCCCTATCTGATTGTGCGAAAAAGACAGCTAACGACAACCAGCATTCACATAATTAATTAATTTGTGAGATTTCCTGGTCATTCATTATGCGATTGCAATTTACCTGCGTAATTTTGTATTCTGTTTACCAACTACAAAGTTTGTTGCTAATTCTGTAGGTCGCAATAGATTTGGATCAGTTACCTTGGATAGATAAAGTTAGATGATGTTAAGTTATGGACGTTACACATACAGTCGTTATAGTTACAGTAGGTTAAGGTTTCATTAAGTTATTACGATTAAATTTAGTTATGATTCAGTAGATAGGGTAGGTCAAGTTATTCTAGATTAAATTATATTATATATGGGTTAAATGCCCGACCGGGTAGCTTAGTGGGTGGCACCTTGGCATATCACGCCAGTGGACGAGGTTCGAGTCCTCGGGGCGGGCATCACGCAGTGTGATTATTTTTCACACACAACTTCACACATTCACCCTCGCACACACACACACACACACACACACACACACACACACACACACACACACACACACACATATGCAAACACACACAAACACACTACTTCAAACTCTCAACTTCAAACATTCAACTTCACACTCTACTGACACCTGAAATTCACTGCAAGAACTACTCTCAACCACAACAACAACATATACATCAACAACTCACCTCAACCTACAAACAATTGTACACAAAAAACATACTTGTAAATAACAACAATACAAAAATCATACAAATAAAAATAAAAAAGAAATCTATCCATGTCGGAAAGACCCACAGAGGTCGATAGACACTAAAATATGTGATATTATTATTATTATTATTATTATTATGGGTTTAATATGAAAATGGGTCGTACTAGAAAAAATCAGATGTTAACGAAATATCGATATTTTCCAATTTCGATATCTATTAAGAGCGTTATATTCATTCTTCGATATATAAATTTTCAATATCTATTTATCAGTATTTATCGAAACTCAAGTATCGATAAAATATCGAGATTAAATCTGCGATATATCGATATTTATCGATAGCGATTTATTTTCGACCTGTCTAATTCGATCAAGATACTGAAATTCGTGATGGTTGGAGGATGATTCTCCTAATTAGAACACTTAAAATCGTAAACACCAGAATTGGTGTGTGAGTCTATGTAAATGTTTTCACAGCCACGAATTCCAGCAATACTCTGATACCACGCATGTGGATCTGTTTCTCGGATATACTAGTGCCCAGTGTGGATTTAGAAGTTGACTTGTCGATTATTACAATTTCAGGATATCACTGAGCTGTACACCGCAAGTAGTAATCGAGAGAAAAGAAAATGGGCCCTGTCTGAGTCACGAGATATGTGTCGGCAGGGTGGAGGCGACAGCACAAAAGAATTGTAGGACGCAGTTCGGAATCTGCAGCAGGAAACCAAAGGAAGAGATAAAGAAGGCGGGGAAATGAAGGAAGATATATGAAAATTAAAGGTGGCAGACAGTGGCAGAAAGTGGCTAACGGGCAAATGGATTGGCTGATACGTGGATAAGGAAGGACTGGAAAATATTGGAATGCGAATTACCACAGGCATTTGTGTAGAATTATAGATCGGTAGAAGATGTGCGGAGAAGAGGAAGAGCTAAAGGAGGAATAGCGATGGAATCTAACATGAATTAGCATGTCTTAATTATCTTTAAAATTGCATTGGATGACAACATCTACACCTACCGTTTTTTTCCTTATTTTGCCCTATTATTCTATGTGAGTGTTAGATGTACTATTCACAATCAACATATAGCTTACCAATTCTACATAATATTTACTTGTATTTATTTGTGTATTTACATTATCTTCTTTTTGTTGTGCTTATATTAGACATGTGGCCTGTGTTTCCTAATGTTCATCTCATGATCCGGTGATGTTACCCAGGAACTTCTCCATCGGGTTGGTGGTCGTTCTATGGGGCGTCGGGTGTAGGGAGCGCCGTTTTTCGATTTTCGCTATTCTGCGGTTCCCCATTCGGTCTACATGGTCATTCCAGATGCGCCTCCTTGCACGCCCCCATCTGATAATGTCCTCGATATGGCATCCTTTTCCTACTTCAGAGTTTCGCTTTGTATATTGTAGCGTATAGCCTAACATAGCGCGGATGTTCCTCATCTATTTTGTTATTAGATTTGTAGTTTTGCGCTTTTGCTTCAGTTGGAATGAGCCTGTTGTTGAATATTACGCTTCTGATATTCTGTTACCTTTGTTGGTCAAGTTTGTGTTCTCGTAATTACATTACATTCCGTTAAATTGATTTAACTACTGGGAGCGCAGTAGATCAGTTAGTTAGGAATCTAATTTCTAATTAAATTTCTTATTGTTAAATTATGTTGAAATAAGGAGTCATTATAATTGTTCAATTATATTTAAGGATTGGTATAAATATTGCTTCAATTCTTCATCATTTGCTTGACTTTTGCTTACAAGGAGAGTGTTCCAATTGTCCTCCACCAAATTGAATGAAACTTTTTGTACGTGTAGTACATATCTAGAAATAATTTGTGTTACGGGATTTTATGCCGTTTTGAGCCGTTTGCTCAAAAATGATTTTCAAAGTTTGCCACAAATAGAGCATGGTATATATTGCTTTAACAGCACGTTCAGCTGTATCGCTTACGTGGTGTAATCGCTTGAGTGCTTGCCTTCTGATCCAGGGTTCGCGGGTTCGAATTTTTGAACATTTTAGCGGCAGTTTTGAACGAACATGTATTTTTAATGTATCTGCACAAGAACATAACTGATTCTCGTTATAATTATTGTTATACCTCTGTCTTCTGAATGTTTTGCTGCATACCTGGTATATTTGAGAATAGTGGCCTTATTATATCAATTACAATGGGCTCTATTGAGGAATTGATTGTTCCATGCGTTATGCAATTACTGTAATCAAGATATGGTTTTCTTAATATTGAATTAGTTGCGTGATTCGCAATTTGAAATCTGTTGCGAAGTACTTGCGATATTTATTTTTATTATTTATATATTTATTATTATTATATATTATTATTATATATTATTATTATATATTATTATTATATATTTTATTTATATTTATTGTTATGTAATTATTTGTTAAATATATAATTTGAAAAGAAAAAAAAGTGCGAGTTCGCAGGCAAAATTCGAACCCGCGAACCTTGGATCAGAAGGCAAGCACCCTGGCGATTACACCACGTAAACGGGTCAGCGGAAGGTGCTGTTAAAGCAATATATACCATGCTCAATTTGTGGCAAACTTTGAAAATTATTTTTGAGCAAACGGCTCAAAACGACATAAAATCCCGTTAACACAAGTTATTTCTATAAATGTACTACATGTACAAAAAGTTTCATTCAATTTGGTGGAGGACAATTGGAACACTCTTCTTGTTAGATTGCTTGTCTCAGCTGCACGGAACAGTTGCACATTTTGCAATGCAGAAAAGGTGGAGCCGCCGCCCAAGATTGCCTGCAGAATGCCGAGTGCCACACTAACCCGGACCCGATTTGCTCTCCACAAACAAATTCACATTCATACGCAAACACTCATATATCGGTACCACACACGGTACCTAATATATGTATGCGAGCGGCACTCCTACATTAAGTACCCTCTGACATGAGAACACATTGCATCAGAATGCGACGCGACCCGGCGCGATTTTAAACACGGCGAGCAACAAGGATGCCACGTCGCGAAATTGCCGAGCATTTCCAAAAGGTTCCACAATAATGTGCGCCGCATGATTCCACGAAAAGCGTTTGTCACGGCAACTTGCGAGACGTCCAAGCAATTATTTGCAGAGTCGAAACACGGCGGCCGCCCTCAGAGAGACGCGAAAACTAGACCATCGCGCTCGCCTTTACAAAACAGCATCGGCGAGTAGCAATTATTACCACACGTTGTCTTTTTCGCCATGTTTAGCAATCGCAAGCGCCTATTTTCGGGCGCGCAAGTAGGCATATATCATGGTTTTTATTGCGTCGTGCGTTGATATTTAGCATCGGAAAATGGGGGTGTAAATTACACTTCAACATTTATTGTGCATTGTCGCGGCGTGTTTTGCGCATATTTAGCCGGCGAAATCGCATTGCAATACCAGCGAACTGCATGCCGTCTTTGGGTAATTTACGATACGCAGAATGGTATACTGATTTTCGATTTTATAATTGGGTATGAAACGGCATGTGTATTAAAAGAAGTCGTAAAGGTTTGCTAACGCGAGGACAAGATGTTAGTGTGATATGAGTCAAGATCAAATAAAACAACATTATACTACCACCTATTAAATGATTTATAAAAGACAACACATATTATTTATAAATATTCACATACAATTTGACGGTGTGATTATTTATGACAATTGAACTTTCGTTACAGACTTTTTGGTTTCCTTTTTCTCATAAATTACATTTATAAATAGCATTTCTTATAATCCCAACACATATTTTCTTCGGTATATATCACTATTGAATACGGCGTATCCGGACCGGTCATCGTGGTTCAAATCAACGTTGAACACTTCTCCGCGGGCTGACCACCGCGTGTTCACTTCTACGTCGGGCTAACCATCGTGAGGGCACTTCATCGTCAGCATTATAAAACATGAACGGTTACTTTAATTATTATAAAATACCAGATTATCATCGAAATAATATTGTTTAAATAAAAACTAATTGGCATAAAAGTGAGCCCATTGAATGTGGATTGAAATTCCGCTTGGAATGATATCAAATTTGATATGAAAATGTAATTTATAATGTATTATTATCATCTTAATTTCATCGCTTCCATGTAAGTTATATGATAAATATAATTACGTGTATTTCAAAACCTATATGAGATATTTCAAAAATTCAAAAAGAATCTAGTAGTTAATGAAATAAGCATTAATGCAGTAATTTCTGGTAATAATTAAAGCAACCGTTCATGTTTAATAACTCTGCCGATGATACGCCATCCCGATGAAATTTTACGACGATGATGATTACCCACGATGGTCTGCCCGCGGAGATGTGCCCGACGTTGATATGAACGACGATGAACAGCACTAGATCCGAATATGGCATTGAACATAATCCTCTTGATTCGCGCGGTTAATAGATCCCCGAGGATGCATACAATTCGATGTTGTCTGTTGCTTTTGTTCCAATAAACATTAATATTTGCATTAAGCATTAACTGAACTGTATTATTTCTTTCCCCTATTATTTTCCGACAACAGTTGACTCACTTGTCGGTTGTACGACGAACATTCAGTTTTCTTTTTCCGATGGTATTAAATTCTGCATAATTAAGGAATTTATTTAATAATAACAATCAAATAAAAACACGAAACGCACAAAATAAATAAAGTAGACTTCTGGCGTCAAAGATTGTAATATGGCTGGTCATTTATTCGAAAACTACAATAAATGTTGCTTTCATCGACGCTAGTTTATCGAGCGGCCATATCAGCAACAAAACAATTTAACGAGCATTCAGATCATCGACTCGCTTATCAAAGAAAAATGAATGGTTCCATTGCTTTTGAATTTTTCAAATATATTGTTTCAAATGTAAGCAATAAAGTCGTTTTTGAATTTTATAATTACCTAATATAGACAACATTCATTTTATCATTTAAGTCGATGAAGAATAAATTGTTGCGTTTAAATGTAATACATTCATGAGTAGGCATGAGCCTACTGAAAAGGAAGAGGAGGACATCAATTTTTAATATCAAATTTTACATAATTCAAAAGAAAAATTTAATCAGCATTCAGTGAAATAAGTTTCAGAATTTACAAATATATATTTCACATAATGTGGAAGAAACCCAAATTAAAAGCAGGTACTAAGCGTGGACGGTAAATATTTACAACTACCCGGTGGAAATTCTAAATTGTGATACTTTTTCTTCCGAGTTTGGCCTTTCGCTTTTGCGGAATTAGGCGCGCATACAAGGAAAAGCCCGGGAGTACCGCTTATACTAAAGGCCATACCTCAGTATACCATGTTTACAAGACCGCGTTAATCGAGGGTTATATGTACAAAATAAATATATAATTAGAAATTTATTTTACGCAAAACCCCAATCCCTTCATATCTGTTACAAAGTCATATAAATGTATTTAAAAAAATGCTTAAACTCTGGAAATATTCAGGTTAATTCAAAGAATATTTCTGGAATTTTATTATCACATGCGAATTTGTTATAAAACGTATGATATAGTTCCAAAACAACTTAATTCATGTTTAGAATTATCAGGAAATTTATTTTAGAACTATTTTGCAAATTATTTGGTCTAGACTTGGTGTCGGGTTAGGTTAGGTTAGGTTAGATTAGATTTCTAAGTTAACATGACCATAACGTTATACGAATATAAATATGAATTTAGGATAATAATTATTCAATTGCTCCATTATGAATCTTACTGAATATTTAGAAAGATCGAATAGTTTATAATTAATGTTTTACAATATCATATTATACTGTAATGTTCGTCTACACTAGACTTGGTGCCGACATCTTCTATGAACTAGTTTAAGTATTAATATTTATTCAAGCCTAATGTTCCAATTTATCGATAAAATTAACAGTATTGGAATTTAACAAGATTTATTAAATATTGTACAATCGTAATTTAATTCAGTAATGTTAATTAAATCGAGCTACAGTCGTTTTAGTGAAACTCTGGGATTTAACAAGTTTTAGTATCGCTAGAGACGCCTAGCGTCGAAGGATGGAACTTTCACGATATGTACTTCGGAAGAAACCTGTAAATAATTATTCATTGAATACTGTTTTCTGTAATTTAAACGAAAATGACTAAATATCAATTCAATTTTAAATTATTGTAATTCAAATCACATTGAAGAAATAATAATAAATCGTCGCGATATGTTTCATATTTTTATCCATTTTTCCTGAACACTTTTATTGCTTTTAACTGCTTTTTAATGCAAGTGCAGATCCCTAAAATTGATATTTCCGTCTGAAAAATTGAATCATATGCAGCTAGCAACAATTTGCCCTTTAATGATTTCAATAGCATACGAAATTTCCAATCATAGTTCCTTATTTCTGGTCTTGAAACGACAAAAGATGTAATAAAAATTTCCAAAGTTGAAGCAAGAATGATTCGGGAATTCCTTAGGAATATTGGAAATGAATAGAAATTTGCATTCCATTAAAATTAAGTGAACATATTTCATGTTAGTAACATGTTTACCAGAACAGAGACCTGAAACCACAGAATAATTGCATATTTCTATTGCTGTCAAGCACGCTTCAAAAATGGTTTGACATTAACCTATTTATTTTATTTATCCATTGACTATCAAGGTTTTAGAGGTACATTTATGCTTTACGTGTCGTTTACTCCGGCGCCTTCGGCTTCGGGATTCTATGCCTACCCTTGTCAAACAAATGTAGTTAAAAGGAGACAGTGTTGCTAGTTTGCTCAAACCCTGGCTTTGAGCAAACTAGCAACAATAACGTGGAGATGAAAAAACGAAAACCGATCTGAACATGTGTAGAAGTCATGAATCCATCCAATCCATGTATAGACAAGGCCGACACAAGGGCGCACCAAAGCCGACGGGTGGGAGTCACCGAAATTCGAAGCCGAAGCTCGCTCGCTGTGTGAACGCATCGAGCTTCGAAATTCGAAGCTCGACGAAGTGAGGCGAGGCAACCCCGCCGGTCTGACAGATCCCTTAGGGTTCTTTTTCACTCTTTAGAAACTGTCATAACATAGAAAATACGTAGATTCGGAAATGTATATCAATAAATCACAGATTTTCATTTAATTTACGTTTTTCATGATTGATGCCCGAGAAATTCCCAAAATGTATCATTGAATATACATGATTAAAAAAATATTATAAAACATTAATTTGTAAATAATAATAAATATTAAAATAATTTATCTAGGGTGAAGAAAGAGCACTATAAATATTTATTTGTAGATGTTATTTATAGATGTTTGATCAAAAAAGTCAAACGAGGTTGTTCTATAAAACTAATGCAATTGTGATTATTGAAATGTAATTGTGCCATAAATAATCATCTCATGCACATGATATACCCGCTAATCGTATGTAGACCTCGGAAGCGATTTTACAATATCCAGAACTATGTCATCCATTAAATTTCTAAACGGTCGCGATGCGTTGTGATACAATCGCAATGGCCGTAATAATTGGATAATTCTAACATGGAATCCATCGTGATAGCTATCTGGTTTGGAATTAATTAAAAGAGACTACCTGAATGTATACAATATAACAAATGAGTTCAAATGCAAAAAAGAAACTATGATAAGACGCATACCACACACGGCATACAACACAATTCAATTAGTATCGATTTTGCGTAGGTTTTGTGCTTGTACTTTTACATAATGCTATACTAAGGAAGTTTCAAAGTCACCTTGACCTAACTACCGGCTGGAAATATTAGGTATAGGAGCTAATACGATGCAAATATAGCTCAAGTAACATGCGATCGAAAGAAGAGGCCGAGGAATGCATTTGCATCCGTAAATATGATTTCTATTAAAAACACGGTAGTGTTTGATGTTTTACATTCCAGGGTTTATCATGCGATGATGTGGTTACGAGTGTAAGTCACACTTGAAGACTTTTCATACACATGTCGGTTGTACGAAATTGGGTTTATGGGAGAGTTTTTATGGCGAAACAGTATTTAAAAAAAACGCATAAACCTGTGTAAAACTTGGGAATGCGATATAGACATGTTATATAACTCTCTAACTCGTGGATGGAGCAATATTTGACTTGGATGTCATTCATGCGTGAGTGAAACCGAGGAAATTGCGATATTGAGTCATATAATGTCAGTAGCTTATAAATATAACAATTTTGTTATAGTCATAAATCGTTCAGTACCAAATGGATTAAATAATGGTTGTTATAAAATTCATTTATGAAAAATTATTATTTGAAACTTGGCTGGTCGAAAATATAAGTTTCTTCTTCAAGAAAATGCGAGTCATATTAGGTAGGTTATTTTATCAATTATTTGGCGAATCAGAAAAAATCTTTAAAAATTGGAATTAACATTGTTCAGTAGCAAATGGAAAGACAAATTCATTAATATTAAACAATTAAACCTATCCCATACTATTGAAATGTGCAACTGAAATTTCTATTATTATCAATAACATACAATAATGATATAAAACAGCAAATAACTTTTTCAACCCTTCCAGATTTTTTCAAGTTTTCTTGCTAATTTTAAGACGAATCTTAATGTATAAATGTATAAAATCAGGGCATAAACGGCTCAAACTCCCCACAGGAGAGGATAAGGTCGGACCAGCAGTCGAAAAGGGATTGACAATGAGAGTAGCAGGAAATCTAAGAAATATAACATGGAACTATAAACATTTGAGAACAGAAACTAAAGTACACGTATAAAGGTAGCTAGTCATATCCCGATATACTCAGTCGAAACACGTACAAACACGACAACCACCTAGAGAATACTCAGAACAGTAGAAATGAAAATACTGAGTACATAAAGGAACAATCTTTTCTAGACTGGATACAGAATGAAGACATGAGAAGAGCTTGCAACAACATAGAACACATTATGCAATGGTACAAGGACCGAAAGTTTGAACGACCTCATAGGGCCAATGGGCGAAACAAGAAGAGTTCGATTAGCCTGAGATAAATCACCACGTGGGAAAGATCCCTTGGAAGACTTCGTAAGAGATGGAGTGATAGAGAGACTAGATATATTTGCATACATTTGCAAAGTTTTCTTTTATATATGAGATTGTGGGATGCGTGTGTGAGACCAGTGCTGCTGTATGGTGCGGAAGCATGGGGTCTGAGTGAATGGGAGGTTGTGGAGAAGGATCAGGAGTGGTTCTTGAAGGACCCATTTGGACTGGACCGATCTACGCCGTTGTATATAGTACTGCAGGAAGCAGGCAGATAGAGCCTGAGATGGGAAACAGTCAGTTTGGTGGCAAGGTATGAGGAAACCTTGAATCGGATGGAAGATGGGCGTATGGTGAAGTATGTATGGGAATGGTGTGTGAGAAAGGGGGGAAGTGCGTAGAAGGACCAGGAAGTGCTGTTCCGCACTGATTTCCAATGTTGACCGTAGGATTCCGTACCAATTGCCCCGCGATTATGCGCCGCTTACATTATATGGGTCATCGGGGTCTTCCCCGACCTAATCTCCTACTTAGCGCGTTTACCATTTGAACTAAGTCTCCCGCTACTGGATGACGCCCAGTTGCAGACAACTCGCGCGCAACCTAAAATTCTGGAATGTTCGGGAACGTTCTAGCAAAGCGCTCAAGAATTTGCTAATTCAGCATTTAACTCATTGCTTTTAGCATTGACACGTGGAGTGCTTCGTTAGCAGCCTTGAATCGGACCTCCACGTAGGACTAGATAGTTGAATCAATTAACAATTAAATATTTTCTTAATCTCAAAAGATAACGTGCTTATGGCGGCGTTTAGATTCTACACACAAAGTGGTATTTATTAATTTTATTTCATGGTCCTACGACTCTGAGTGTAATTATTGAAACTTATATGTGATTCCTTTTATATCTTAGTGAACAACATTGTTGGGGCTTTTTCGTAAGAAGTGCCCCTTGTGCACATTCCTGTACGTCGGAAATATATTAATAACTTGATAGTCGCATACGCGACAGTATTTACCAAAAAAATGTTTGAGGAACTCTTAAAATAGTATCAATACTTTAGATAAGTGTGACACATCAGTCGCACTCAGTATTCGATTCCATATTTCTAAAATAATTGACGGAGTCCATTAGGTAATCCATTAATTAGAAACATCATATAATGGTACAGGGACGTAGATGATATATTTTGCATCTGGTCAACTAGTACATTTCCTCAATTTCTTAAATTCACGCGACCCCAAATTAGGATTTACAATGGAGAAAGAAGCCAATGATTCAATCAACTTTTTTGATTTAACGTTAAAAATAGTGTCTGATAAAGAACAATTTTTCATCTTCCTGAAAACAACCGCAATTGATTGTATCATCCAATATGGTTCATTCCATCCAATCTCAACTAAATTAGCTTCTCTCAACTGATTAATTAATAACTCACTCTCACCGGTGAACTTTAGGTTAGAACTTACTTATCAAGAATATCGCCTGTAACAATAGATATAGAGATTATTGGGTAGACGGCTTATTGTTAGTAAATAAAAAAATTAAAATAACGCAAATAATAACACAATACTATTCCTGAACTATCTAATAAAATTTGATGCCTTACGGAGAAATGTACATTGTAACAAAATAAACAAAACTGTGAAACATTGATAAAAAGTGTGAATCTTCTGTGCAAATGATTCCATATTCCATTCTTGGCATCTTCAGGCTTCTTAATATTCATGCTGATCATCTACCATTAATTACTATCAACAGTCAGTCGATTTTAGGTTAAGAAACTTATTTTTTAAAGTATTTTGAGGTTAATTGTTGTTGAACAGTTCTTCTTCGTTGTTTCCTTTTTCTGTATAACATTAGTTTGTATATAAAACACACTAAACGGCGAACTATTTCGTTTAAACAATAGAATATTGTTGAAATCAGTGATTTAATGGCATCTTCCTATTCCTGGTTCAAATAAAATTTATTACCCTCTGAATAGTCTAACAATCAGGTCATGCAACGATTGCAAGCAAACACCCGCACTAATCGATATCTTCCTCAAGTCATGCTCAAGCAAAAGAAAGTTACAAACGCGCAATTTACATGCAATTTCCAGTTACGGTTGCAATTAAATTACCTTCTCACATTGTAATCGATCCAAATGCGTGTTCACAGTGTAATGTCTGACTTTTCCTTTCTTCTTTTACAGTTTGATTGCACCCAATCACAAGCAATTATTCATTGTACAATTAAACAACGACAATGCATTCGTTAGGCGGTAAATGTTTTCATTGTGGATTTTTCTCGTTTGTCAACGTTTGCCATTGTTTTTCTTCCGACTTCCACAACTCAAAATTGTAGCTTGCTCAACATATCAGTAAAAGAAGATAAACCGTTTCATTGCTAAATTTTCCTGCATTTTATGAGCAATTATTATTTTACGACGTTTTAAATAGTAGAGTAATTGAATAAAACAGAAAGCGAAAGGAAGTTACAATTTATGTGCATGAACGACGCTCGTGTTGGTTTAAAAGAGGTTATGGGATAAATCTACATGCGATTAATTACGTTGTGGTGTATTTAAATGTCATTAAGAACTATTTGCAATTAATTTTAGTTGATTTGCGTTTGTTTGATGGCTACTCAGAATGGATGCAATTAATTTAGCTTAACTTGTCATAACCTAGCCACTCCTAAAATGGACTATTCTAACCTAGTGCGGGTGTGTTTTATTGAACTTTAACGCTTTATTTTTTTTTAATTAAACTATTAATCAAAATAGATATATGTGTGAAATAAATTTCCACAGTTTGTCAACTAAATTATACATTTACAGAAACAATTGATAAAACGACAGGATAGTGTTAAATATATGTAATTGTAAGTAGATATAACCAATTAAGTGTGCACGTCAATAGCTGATCGTCTAAGGCACCTGTACACATGTTTTGCACTTTCAAAGCATTAAAGCATTTTTAGGAAAATACAACATAAACATACATAAACATACGGATATATTATAATATCCGTGTTTGTTCCGCAGAAAGAATCGATTTCGGATGCAATTTTCCTGGATTTCTCTTCGGAGTTAAAATTAATATTGTTTTTACTACGTATATCTTCAATGTGTTAATTAATATTGCAACTCACAGTTAATGATAATTTCTGAAGCGACATAAAACTCCAATATTGTTTAATACTTGACTGGCTTTAAAGTCGTTAAAATATATGAATATATACTTGATTGGCGAATCCTTTTTCGTGTTATTTAGAATGTCTATGTATAGAATGTCTATGTCAAGTAGGAAAGTTATAAAAGCTCCAATCTAAAATCGAAATTATAATAACATTTATGATGGAAAATGGTGGATAATGTGTCAGATTGAATGAAAATATTATTTATTTCCTAATAAGTCACGCACTGACCAAAGCAAAAGTCCCGATTCCCCATATCCTTACAATTCACACTACATACTTTCTCAAGGAGGAGGATTGAGCGCTAGACATGTAATTTATCCCCGTAAAAAAGGCATATGCTATCTCACATACGGAGAGACTGGGTCAAGCGAGAGAAAAGCAAATGGGAAGGCGTCAAACATTATATAACAGGAAAAGCTTGCGATCCAATGGAATACCAAATGAACTCGTGACAACTGAAGGAGAAATCCTGAAAGAAAAACTATAGACTCTGATAAATAAAATTTCGAGAAATCAACAGAGTCCAATTGAATGAAAGCAAGCACAACAATACTAATGACAAAATTACGAACAAGGATTCGCGAATTAACGCGAATCTTTTATTTTTAGCAGGATTCGCGGACTACCCGTCCGATGCAAATTGTTGTAGATGTTAAAGAGAGAAGTAGATGTTTCGGGAGTAAAAATGTGACTAAC
>JAODAC010004372.1:5455-33039 GCA_027575185.1 Mimaenictus wilsoni
GGTCGTTCCATTCGCTCACGGTATCATCAGGTATCGCTTAAATATTTTGATCGGACCCGGTGTGTTCTTCGACTGACGACCTAGTAAACGCGTCTACTACTTTTTGTCTGTCGCATCAACACCTTGATCGGTCCAGATCCGATTTATGGACCATCGGATATTTTTTATATATAAACGAAAAAGGAATAAAATATTTTTATATAACGGAATAATTTATATGAGCAAATCTTGGGCGTTATCATAAAGGGCGAAGGGACAACCGCGCCTCCTTCCTGGAATCTTGTATTTTTCTGATTTTATCGTAGTGTTCTGATAAAACTGTCTTTTTTGAATTTATATCTCCCCTTATTCTTCTTCTTCTCCTTCCCCTTCTTGTTTAGGCATTTTGCCTGTTCCTACTTCAGTCAGGGTTTAAGTGGTCACTCCATCTCTTACGAAGTCTTCCCAGGTGTCTTTTTCCACGTGGCGATTTATCTCGGACTATTCTTGTTTCATCCATTCGCCCTATGTGGTCGTTCCATTCGAGTTTCCGGTTTTTGCACGATTGCATAATGTCTTCTATGTTGTTGCAAGCACTTCGGTTGTCTTCATTCTTTAACCGTTCTTGAAGAGTTTTTCCGTATATATTTTTCTCAGTATTTTCATCAGGATGGGTCTAACTATTGCCTTATATATGTTCACTTTAGCTACTTTTATTACGTGCTTATTGTTCCATATCGTATTTCTTAGGCACTCTCTGCTACTCTCAGTCCCTTTTCGACTTGTGCTGCTATCCTGATCCACGCCTGTGTAGCTTGGAGATGTTTATGCTCAAATACCGGAATCCGTTCACTTCTTGGATGATTTGTGCATCTACTTCCAATTTGTGCTTTATCGCGAGTGGTGCTATGACCACAAATTTGGTCTTACCTGTAGCTATCTCCATATTGACCGTTTTGCTGGCAGTGTTAAATTGGTAGATCGTTTAAGGTTATCTTTGGTGTCAGATATTAACACAGCGTCGTCCACATAGTATACGACCTTCACTTCTTTCTCTTCCATTTTGTAGTATCCTCTGCACTTTCGGACTCTGTTGATTATTTGTTCCATGATGAGATTAAATAGTGTCGGGCTAAGGAAATTACCTTGTCTTACTCCTGTTCCTACCTTTACTGTTTCTGTCAGCTCGTTATCTATGTTTCATTGCACTTCATTGTTGTTGTAGATGACTCTGATCGTGTTTATTACATCCGTTGGAATATTTCTTTCTTGAAGTATGCTAACGATGTCTGAAAGTTGCACTCTGTGTTTGCTGAATAATAAGAAACACAATTCACAGTTGTGTAAATTAATATTTTGCTCGCGGGATCATCAGGTACTGCCGCTTGAATACTTTGATCGGACCCGGTGCGTTCTACGGCTGACGACCTTGTTGAGATGTCTACTACTTTTTATCTGTTGCATCAACACCTTGATCGGACCAGATCCGATGTATGGACCATCGGATAGTTTTTATATATAAACAGAAAAGGAATGTAATATTTTTATATAACGGAATAATTTATATGAGCAAATCTTGGGCGTCAACATAAAGGGCGAAGGGACAACCGAGCCTCCTTCCTGGAATCTTGTTTTTTTCTGATTTTATCGCAGCGTGAACTAAGAAAAATGCCATTTTTTACTTTATATCTCCCCTGACATTCAAAAATAACCCGAGTCTCCCGACCCCCTGTATTGTTTTCACTTGTAATAGGCGAAAACCTATGAATTACGGTAAAAAAGGATTGGTTCCTCGACTTTCAGTATGATATTACGATACTGTATAACAAAATATTGATTGAACAGGAATTAGAGGTTTAATCAAAACAATCCAAATTATGTTACGTCTACTGAATAGATCTATCATATACTAATCACTATCAATCGCAAATCACAGTTGTCAAAAATGAACATTTCGCCACGCAACATCATCAGGTACGATCCCTTCATATCACTGTTCAACCCTGGCGGGTTCATGGCCTGCCGGCCTAGTACCCGTCTGCCTCTTTCCGTCGCATCAATACCTTGATCGGACCAGGCGTCTTCACCGCGCTCTCATTCACCGGAAACTAATTGTATGAGAGAAAAAATCATTCCATTTATTGCACATTTTCTTTCACATATTTATGTTTGAAGACCCATTTCAGATATCCGTGTTCTTACATTCATTAAAAAAAAATCTAATTATAGGTCAATGCACTGGAATCTAATCAACTTGAGTCCATCTTCAACGTGAGCACAGTCAAATCAGGTCCAATCTTCCTTCACGATAGCCGAACGATATTCATCTCTCTATTCGAATACAAGCACCACACGCTCAAAAATCTCCAGAGGAAGAGTCGCTGGTTCAAGGCTACCACCGAGAACGGCAACACCCTCGCCGACATGAACTTCATCCATCACAATGGCCACGAAACACCGGCGGAATTAAAACGCGATTACAATCGCGAGAACGTCTACCTGCGCATCGCCTCCGCCGATTATACAATCAGCGACCTTGCCTCACTAGTCATCGTCAAATTTGATGACGAAATCCTCGCCACTGTCAACATCCCGTACACGACGCGCATCGGCTTGGATGACACTATCGGTAATCCCCTACGAAAGGTACGCACATCCGAGATACAGACAAATCTGATAATAGGTAGCTGACTCTCCTGATTGTTATTCTAGAATGATCGATATCTATTCAGATATCCGAAATGTTGTCCTATCGGGACGTACGCCCACGAAGAATGTAGACCCATCGAAGAGGGGCAGGATCCGATCTCACGGGAACCAATTCATTTGGTTGATTACCCAAACTTTGATAATGAATCCTTGGCTAATATTCATTATGATCCGTTTGTTTATAAACCTGATTGTGATATGTAAGTATATACCAGTACCTTGAAACTGTTCTGTCACGGGCCCCAAATGTCCTGTCACGGTTGCCAAATGTCATGTCTCGGTTACTAAAAGTATGAATCCTACAAGTTATTGAGAGTCCAACTTGTATGAAACTTTCGTAACCCTTACAACTTAATCACTTTAAAGATGTATATTGGATTGATATGATGCGAGCTGTATGCAGATAACAGGATAATTTCTTCTTCCTTTTCTCTGAGTCCATGTCCTACCATGATTGCCAAATGTCACGTCATAGTCGCCAAAGTATTCTGTCAGGTCACCACATATCTTACACGTTCTCCCAATGACTTGTTACGCTTCCAGAATGTCCAGTCACGGTTGCCAAATGTCCTGCCACAGACGCCAAAAGTCTGGACCTTACATTTGTTGAAGATCCAACTTGTATGAAACTGTCCTAACCCTTTTTAACCTCCCATCTTATCTAATCCAAGTTTACGAACGAAAAACACTAAAAATGTAACACTTTAAAGGTTTCTACTGGATTCATCTGATGAGAGATATATGCTGATAACAGGACAATTGCTCTCCGCACTTCCGGATTACGCATGTATGGATTTTATCGCTGACACTGAAGGATCTCTGCACGAAGTTATCTTTATGTGTGCCAAGGGTGATACATTGGCAGCAGAATTTGGAAATAACATATATGTTGGGTGTAAGTATCAATACCAGTTGAAATGTTCACTCCTTCAATACAATATCTCTTTTTCCAGTGATGTATTTTTCTGGTGCTTTGCTAATTCTCTGGGCATCTTCATTGACCGTCTTGCTAGTAAGGAGATATCTGAACAGCAAGACAATGGCAGTCTTGACAATTCTGTATTCAGTCTTCTACGCTTTGCACTTCATCACACTAGCAGCTGCCAGGCAAATCGGGGCAGTATCAGACACTTGCAAAATCATGGGATACATCTACCAGTTTCTGTTATTATCATCATTCATGGCTATGTTTGCCTTGATCTTCGAATCGTATTACCGTGTTAAGTAAGTGAATCTTAACCAGTGTTTTCCCAAGTTTTGATTTTGAATACTTTGAGATACCCAAGTATCTTATAGTTATTTTGTTAAAGACTTATTATTTTGCACAAACACAAAAAAAAAACATTTTTCAAACTCTTTGTTTTGTGTTTGTGCAAAATAATATTAAAATCATGTTTTATCAAGCAGCGACAGTAAACTCCATCAATTATTGTTAAAAAATGTCTTCTCTTGCTTTAGACATTACAATGAACACCACTCAAGGAGTCGTCTAGTCTTCTACGTTGGTTTCTGTGCAGTGCCTATTATCACAACGTCCATATCAATCTTCACGAATGAGATCACGTTATCAGAGACAAGTCAATTTCAACGAGATAATGCTTGTTGGTTCAGATGTAAGTAGGCATAACATCATTTTAACGCCAGGAAAATGAGGTTTTTTAGGTTATCCTTAGCAGGTTAGCTTTGTCCGTTAGCTAAATGTGGAAGACAGTGAACTATGTAGGCTAGGTAATAAGGATGTAGAGACATCCGAATATATAATTGGCTTATGCAAAGTAGTGAAAAGTTTGAGAAACAGCCTTCATGGCAGGGATCACCTGAGGATGATCGGGGGAACTATCGCACAAGGTCATCGAAAGATTTATTAATAATCTAGAGACCCTTTCTTATTAAGCAGATGGAGTAGAACTAATCTGGTATATCTAATCTGGTTACAGTTTACAAGAGGCTTATTCCCGATGCGGTGCCATAAAATATACAACCTATAGCTTAGTGGGGATATGTTTAGGAAGATCAGTAGAATATATAAATAGAACGGTGTGCATGGAGAGTGATTAAGAGTAGATGGGGAATGTATGGAGTAGCAACTGGGAAGTAGCAATAAAACTTTGGGATGTATGTGTGAAACTCATGATTACGTATGGTGTGGAGGTATGGGGCATGTCTGAATGGAAAACGTTGGAAAGGGAACAAACCTGGTTCTTGAAGGACTTGATGCGCTTGGAAAGATCCACTCCCGCGTACATCGTGCTTCAGGAATCAGGTAGAATGAGTATGAGTGTCAAGTGGCACGAATGACGGATGATAGATGGGTTAAGCATGTGTGGGTATGGTGTGTTAGACGAGGGAAAAGTCAGTGGAGAGAGAATAGATGAATGGTATACGAGGCTATAGGTATGTCCCTAGAGCTGGTGGAGAAATATCTGGAGGACAGGGAAATGGTGGGACAGATGGTTAGGGTGACAGGACTAGATGTAAAAAACAGATAAGACAGGCTAAAATAAATAGCAGTTCGTATAACCCCGATTATAGACGAGTCCAGGTTATAGGAAGAAGACCAGCTTATTTTGGGTACACGGCGCTGAACAAAGCCGACAAAGAATGTTTAGCACGAACGAGGTGCGGATCAGACGAGAAGGGTAAGAAAGAATGGATGAATGAAGAATGAAGAAATGAGGTGTGGATTATGCATGGCTGGAAGGGATACATGGGAGCATGTGATTAAGGAATGTATCGGATTAAATGAAGGATATTTGCGACAGTTGAGAATGGAAGAGGATTGTGTGGGAACATTGATATCTGGGCGAGGGGATGGGGTGTCGATCATTGCGAGAATTATAGAAAAGAAGTTGGGTAGGGATTGCCTGGAGACGGGTTAAAGTTGGTTTATTCCAGTTTGAATATGACTTTCTGGGAATTAATATTGTTAGTCTGGGTATAGTAATTAAGGTAAATTTAATTTTTTTTATGGTTATGGATGTTTTTGCATTTATTATTATGTATTTATGTTTTATTATATATTGTTGGCTGTAAAGCGATGTAAAAGTATCTCTATTTTTAATGTTTATAGTACTGGCCCTTTAAAAATCGTTCTATAGTACAATGCTCTTGTACTATAGAACGATTTTTGTTGGTGTAATAGGGGAAACGATGTATAGGCATCACTTTTTTAAATTTATCCTGGACGTACAATGACACTGGTACTGCGACCAAGTTTGATCTATATCGTAGTTTGATATATTGTGCATTTAAACATGTTAGACGTCTGTATTTTCCAAGATACCCAAGTGAGTAAGAGGGTAAACACATATGAAATTCTTTTTCGCGATTTTATCGAAACCGTCACTTCCACCCTTTGAGATTTGATCAACATGTTTTCTTTGGAAGTTTTGAAGTTGGACTTTGAAGGAACCCTCCAAGTCCTGCCGTGCTACCTTTCTTATGGTCCTCCTATTAACCCCTTCTCATTTGATGCATTAGATGCAATAGCACAAAATCTATCGATATCGAGGTTAAATATGAGTATGCTTAGTGTTGGAAATTGTTGCAAGGCCACTGGCGGAACTCGCTTTTTATGGCGAGGCGGTGCAAGAAATTTCGACGACTTGCAAACTAAATCAAGGTTTTTAAACTCGTGGCGGTTGGCGGTGCGTAAAGCGACAAAATGACGGTGGAAGTGGCTGTAGTCGATTGGCGCGACGATGTACGTAAAAATTGAAAGACGATATGACTTAACTGTCAATTCAAGACGCTCTATCTGACTGATTCATGGACGTGGTTGTTGCGAACAAGAAACCAGTAATTTAGTTTGCGCCAAGTCAGCTGCGCGAGTGCATACGCTAAAAGGTATGCGCTTTGAACAAAACATTCAAATTATGCACAACCGATCAAACAACAAACATGTAACAAAAAATGCCGCAACACTTAGAATATGATGATCATTAATAAGTTGAATCTGTGGGGAGGAGACCGGGATATATTAGCTGCATAGGAAAGGGAGCGACGGAAAAGTGACCCTAGCTCGTGCAAGGTTCGGAAGTGAGAGGATGGAAAGTGTGGATGGGAGTCGAGTTCAGAAAGTGGGTGCTATGTGAGGATGGATGGGATACGTGGGAGCATTTAGCAGGAGAGTGCATGGGAATAAATCAGGAATGAGCGAGAGGTATGCGAAAGAGAGGTATGTGATCGTAGGGTGGCTAGGAGAAAAGGGAGAGGGGGTCGCCAGGGTGTCCGCGATAGTAAAGCAGAATAGAAGAAGAGAGGCTCGACTGGGGATGCTTACGAGGCGGGAGAGTATACAGGAATGAAGAGTGAAAGTGTATTTATTGTGCCATATTTATTATTTTGTTAAGTTTGTCAAATAGTTGTAGAGAGACGGAAGAAGGAAAGTGGATAAGCTAAGATGATATGCCAATAAAGGTTGATTTATATAATAAGTTGAATCAAGTGATACTAAGACAATCTAAATAACAGTTTGTCAGGCCAAATCAATTTAAAAATTTCCATACTAAAATATTGCTAATAATAATTATGATCCGCTTGAATCTTAAACAACTTTGCAGTGTATATAGCTGTAGGAACTTCAAAATCTGATTCAAAAAAACTTGGTTATAACAGAACCTGTCAGAACCTGCAAGAAGGTACTGTATAACAGGACCTGTAAAAAGTCTAAACCAGAAACTGTTCCGACCTGTAGGTTTGTATATGGTTCTATATTAACCTATGTACAAAAGACACTTGTCCATAATAGAAAAATCGGTTGGGCCCATACCTTTCCGCTACAACCAGGTTTCAATACAACTTTTCATACTTCCATACCCTCCATATATAACTATAACAATTTATTTTACAGCCGAAAGAAAAGTCTACTCTTACTACGTTCCTATCATCTGCATCATCTTCTTTGGCATAATGGTGCAAATTGCGAATTATTTCAACATTAAAGAGAATCACCGACAGGCACCTGCCCTATTTCTAATGGAAGAGGCGAAATTTCGCACAATGTAAGTCTCAATAACTCTTCTTAATCTCCTTTGATAACATGTTATTAATATTTTTTAAATTTTGAAAATCTAGGTTCCGATTAGGAGCGTACCTCAACGGCATCATGACATTCTGCTGGGGTTTGGAAGTTTTGGGCTATTGCCTCGAAGCACAGAACAATTTCTGGTTCGTAGTCGACGTGTTCAATTCCCTGCAGGGATTGGCGATAGTTATCGCCTTCTCCTATCACTACTTCGATCAAGTACGAAAGAAGATGAATCGGAGACACGTGCGGCCCCACAGCTATGAAAGTACGACGATTTCGGAGGCGTATAACATGGAGAAACTTGTGCCTTTGCAAGCGTTAAAGTGAAGCAGCCTTCTTTATACGTAGACGCTATATTTATTCGTCCATTTCGTTCATGTTTCATCCATCTAGTATTGTAGCTGTTGTGATACTTTATTTATTGCCTATTTTTGTATGTGTTCTTATGATTAATGTAGTTTATAGTTTGACGGAATAAACTATGATTTATGAAATATACTGTTGTAATTCGTGGACTAAAATTAAACAGCAACAAATGTTATTCATGTTCCAGCAAGTTAACATATTTATTATTAAGAGTTAATAAGACATTTCTGACTATATTGATATTACGGATTTTCCATAGTGCGATATTTATTTATTTATATATGTAATTGTTGGCGACATTCAAAATTGCCGCGTGTTCTCGGCTGCCTCTTTGTGCTGCCATTTTGTGATTTCCAGAGGACCGCGCATTGTCGCATGGCGCTACTTAGCGCAGTGCAATTCATTCCTAATTTTGATGACCTGTATTCTTACTTGCATAGCTTACTTGTGTTCCAAGCGCTGAAGTGTGCGCATGGTGTTGTAATAAACAACGATTGTAAAACCCCAAAAGCTGCTTAAGTTATTCGCACCTAAACGTTTCCATAAAAGACTTCAGTAATCCATTTTATAAGCGTTCAAAGTTTGACAAAAATATTTGAGAAGTCTCATAACAAAAATTGAAACACTTGCACACTCACAAAGCTTTATAGTCTCTGAAAGCTAGAGAAATTTTACATCTTGCACAGTTATTTTTGCAGTTCTACCTTTTATCAAATTTGTTTTACACGCCTTCATAGTGCAACATGCCCCCGAACGAATTATGACACCACTCAATACGTTTCTTTGAAACACTCAGTATTTTTGATAGAAAATATAAAGCTTTACACTTTTCTGAAAGGCAAAAAAAATCTGCAGAAAGTGCCCTTAATTGCAATTACTTATCTCTTATCAATTTCCTTTTACAGAGCTTTAAAGTTCCCCAAAAATTACAAACCAGAAATATCTCATTCTACTGTTTTTTTTATATGACATCCTGTATATTAACATTATAAAAATGAAATTACCGGATAAGCAGATACATTTTTCATATTATTAAATGATTTTTATGAATATATCTTCTATCAATTCAATTTTACAACTGTTCAAAGTTTGATAACAATATTTGAGAGCAAAAATTGAAACACTTTACTATATTCTTTAATGTAGCGCTTTATCTATTAACAGAATGTACAGAACATTAGAGGCTTCTGAAAGCTAGACACATTTTACATCTTCTGAGATTATTTTTATAGTTCTATCTCTTGTTACATTTATTGTACACGTCATCAAAGTGCAACGTGCAAAATTATGACGGTACTTAATACTTTTCTTTGAAACACTCAGTATTTTCAATATAAAAAATAAAGCTTTATACTTGCCTGATAGGCAAATAAATTCTATAGAAAGTGCCGTTAATTGCAATGACTTATCTCATATGAGTTTCATTTTATAGAGCTTCAAATTTCTGAAAAATTTATAAAATGTCTATAAATATATAAAATTATGAATATATCTTTTATCAATTCAATTTTACACGGGTTCAAAGTTTGATGAAAATATTTAAGAAATCTTGTACGAAAAATTGTAATATTTCACTGCATTCATTAATATAACACTATCTAGTAATCCAATGTGCAATTCATTGGGGGCTTCTGAAAGCTAGATAAATTTTACATCTTCTAATCAAATCATCAAATTTATTTTAGACGCCTTCAAAGTACCACATCTAGTTACAAGTGCAACATTCTTGTTACAACAAGATTTAACTTTTCCCTGAAGCACTCAGTAGTTTCAATATAATATATATAACTCTAGATACTTTTCCGAAAACCGAATAAATTTTGTGTATTATTAACCGATTTTTATAAAGATCTCTATTCATAGGTATTATTAACGTATGTTAAATTATAACCTAGGTTAAATTATATCAAAATTGAATTATCCTAAAGAAACGTACATTACTAGGATAAGGTAGGAAAATTGAGGTTATGAACCTAGATTAGTATATTCTACGTTAATAAATTGGAGGTTATGTCTTATAATCTATGCCTCGTAATTCGGAGAATATATTTAATGTAAGAACTAATGCAATGTATGGATTAGGCCTCATATTATCTCATTAAAAAACACACCATAATAAATGATACATATTAGTTTATAGAGAATGAAAACATTGTTTGGTAATACCAACCTGTCTGTTGCTCCATCTCAAAACACTGTGGAACGCCCTTCAGGTAAGTTATGTCCATGATCACAACACAAAACCGAGAACACCGCGAAGAGTAACCGACGTGCCACCAAACAAAGACGCACCGGGTTGACCGACGAAAACAGGTAGTCAAAGAATGCGATCTTGTTCTTCGCGTCCCGTCGGGGCACCTGAGACAACTGAGATTCTAACCTCGCTCTGTTCACTCAACTAACATTGTACTCTTGCACTTATTTAATTCCACCATAAACAATTTATTATTGTTTTAAACGTACAACGAACTCTGAATAATGTGAAAAATCACTGAGTATTAACGGTTTTCGTTGATTTAAATGCATGTCATTAAATTTTCGTGGTTAATTTCGTGTTAAGAATTCGCAAACATTGCGCACTTGAAAAAAATGAGTGCCCGCGGTGGCCTACCCGCTGATAAAGCTCTCGCCGGCGTTCCACGACTCCTAGATGACCTCAAACGACTCTCCGAAAACGCCGACTCTGCCGATATTGTTTTTATCTTAGGTAGGGAAGAGGAGCGTGTTTTTGCACATCGAGTTATTCTTATGGCAAGGTATTCTAATATATTTAATATGTTTTGTTGTCAAATTTGTTGTCATATTTGTTTGAATTTTTCAAGATGTAAAAGCTTTCAAACACAGAAACGCAACGAAATATGCAGAATTCCAGGCTGTACAGTCTCACCAAGCGCACCAGGAACACCTATTCCTATTAGGTTGCCACAAGTGCCTCCGGAGACTTTCAAACAATTTCTTTTATACATTTATACTGGAAAGGTTAGGAGATGTTATAACCGTCAAAATGTTTTTTTTTAACCTTCTGAAGGTTATAAACTTCAAACGGTTCTTCAAAAGGAAATACAGTGAAAATTCATGTTTTGCAGATTTTACTTCAAGATAGTGGAGTTTTTGAAATGTTGACATTGGCTCAAGAATTGGGAGTTGAAGAATTGCGAAATGCTTGCGAAGAACATGTTACTTCGACTTTATCAGAAGCTTCGGCATGTACGCTGATGGCAGCAGCGATGGAAATGAGAGAACGTTCTAGAGGTATGTACAATATTTATTAAGGTAACTTGTGTGTAGATTAAACGCGATTTGGTTATATTTGAATAGCTTAGGTGTCATTTGGTTTGATTAGGTTTGATGGTGTTTGATTATGTTTGGATAGATAAGGCTTCGCTAGCTTGTGTCAGGTTCTGGATCGCTGGAATATGTAGTCAAGGGAGGTCCCCTTGATTCAATTTACGTTTTCTTCTCAAAATGTACTGATAAGAATATAGTTCATGGCTTGGTTTTGTTAGCTCTGTTTTAGAACAGTAGGAATTTCATTCTGTTCCCACTGCCCGATTCTGTGTTTTACAGATCAATTTACTTTACAAATGTCACGAAAACAAACGAATATGTAATAAACAGGATTCTGTAGATTCTGGATTCTGCAAATGGTAGGTTTTACTCTACTAAAACCTACTTTAGAAAATAAAACCAACTTAAGTACCTATTTTATAACACGTTTGGCCACGGTGCGATGGTGGTGTAATGGTCAGCATAGTTGCCTTCCAAGCAGTTGATCCGGGTTCGATTCCCGGCCATCGCATGACTTTTTTTTTCATTTCCACTCACAAATTTTGATTTAATCCTTAAATCTTTTTACGCCGAAAGCAAATCTTCGTGAATTTAATTCTATCTTTTATACTCATTAAATTAAACCAAAATTTCGTTAAAAGTAAATGTAATCGAAACATTGGCAACATCGCCTTCAAGATTTCTCCCAGTTGTCGGCTGTCAAAATTATCAACCAATCACAAAACGGCATAACATCGATAACCTCAAAATAGCGGCGTCTTCACAACGTTGAAAACAAAATCTCAACGATCAAATCAATCTTCTAAGAAAATACTTCCAAATCAAAGAAAATGGCATTCAAACCACAAAAAGTCCAAAAGGTGATGGTACAACCTATCAACCTCATCTTCCGATACCTCCAAAATCGTTCACGAGTTCAAGTTTGGCTTTACGAGAACGTAAACCTGCGCATTGAAGGCCACATTGTCGGTTTCGACGAGTATATGAATCTCGTCCTGGACGACGCAGAAGAGTTTTATGTGAAGACAAAAAATCGCCGACAACTGGGCAGAATTATGCTGAAGGGCGATAATATCACACTCATTCAAGGCGTCACGCCGACGACAAATTGATCGAAGTTTATTCCTTGGGATTATTGAATTGATACGTTTAAGTTAACCTAAGTTTTACTTACAATTACAAACTGTTGTAATAAGGATAGAATAAATTTTGTATTAAGCTTATTTTTAGTGTATGTTTTCTTGTTACAGTGATTTGAGTGTTTATTACGTTTCCTTTTTATTAGGTGGAAAAGCGGCTGCTGTTTTTGTTGAGCGATGCATTAGTTTTATTGGGGAGAATGCATTGGCGTGTGTGAAAACCAATTCGTTTCTCCAACTCAAGAAGGATGCTGTTATCAAGTTGATTTCATCAGATTACGTGAGTTTTTTTAATAAAATTTTCAATAGTTATTAATTTGCAACCTCGGATTTATTTCAAACTTTTCTGACAAAATTATACCATTGTCAAATTTAAGACACTGTCAAATTTGTGTCACTGTCAAATTTTTGCCATTATCAAATTTGTGACATTGACAAATTTGAAAATGATTTTCGATAGACTGAATAATAAATAACATTGGATAAAAGAAATTTCAGCAGTTACGTGTCGGGTAAGACAACTAGACGCATGCGTGGTTTCCTGCCATGACTCGGCCCCGTATGTCTACTTTCATTTTGTCACCAGGGTTAGCTGATTATATTTCATTTTTGAAAATTTAGCGATGCTTAACACATTTTATAACGCGAACCAATTAAGAAGAATGTCATTTATAATATTTCAATCTAACGCATGCGCGTCAGCATACATGAGCGTAGTTGTCCTGTGCGACAACGCGATACGTAACTGCGGTCCATGTCATGCGCATACGTTAGATAAATTAACGCAGGGAACCACAATAACTATAACTTGATCTTTTTACATCATAAATCCTTTTTGAAAAATACTAATATTTGACGGGGAATGCTAAGTAAAGATTACTAGTAATACTTTTTGAAAACAATGAAAATAAATCTATAAAATGATGTATTCCATTGTTTTATGCTGTGCCCCGAAGACAGTGGTATTTGTGCTCGTGAAGCATTCCAAAATGTGTTTGTTTATTTAAACCTGGATCAAAAATGTTCAAAGAGGGTTACATTTTCTGTAAACTCGCCCGGCGCAGATTTGCCGCTCAAACCTAGGGCACTTCAAGCGTTCGGCGACAATCGTCTCGAGGTACCACAGAACCTCCGCTAAAAACTGCTCTGCTCCAAAAATTAACCATAGAAACAAAAAAATCACTATGTTTACTCCGACTAATCGAAATTTAATCTAGTTATGCATGGAAGAAGAAGACGTCTGGCGAGCTGCATTAAGTTGGGCAAAATACCAAGCAGGAGTTACCCAACCAACCATCCATTGGACCGAAGAAGAACGTGCGCGAGTCTGTCAGCATCTCGCACAGGTCATCAATCACGTACGACTCCTACTTATTGATAGTCAAGTCTTTGCCGAAGAAGTAGAGCCTACCGGTGCCGTACCAATGGAGTTAAGCCTCGAACGTTATCGCCATGCAGCGCTCGCGAATAAACTCTCCGAGGGTGGCGAAGACCAACGACTCAAACCTCGGGTGTCGAAGCATCTCTTTCCTGGCTCGCTCATACTGGGTCAGGACAAGAGTCACTATCAGAGAATACTGAACGCTTGGTACGCCAACTCGAAGCAATCATGGCGGTTGGTGTACAGGGCGAGCACGCATGGTTATTCGGCAGCTGCGTTTCATGGCCACTGCGATGGAGTGGCTCCCATTTATGTGGTGGTGCTGGGTTCACGTGGGGAAATCTGCGGAGGTTTTAGCGACGCAGCATGGGAGACACAGCCGGGGAAGAGTCATCATTATGCTACCTCGGATAAAGCGTTTTTGTTCACGCTTTGCAATCATAAAGATGTGCCTACAACGCAGTTTCATATTAAGAAGAAAACTGTTGCTATTTGTTATCATCCAGAGTAAGTGCTTAGAAACTTAAAAATTATCTTATTATATCTTCAGAATTTTAAATTAAATAATTTAGATTAGTCTTGTTTAATAAGGAGAGTGTCTCAATTGTCCGGCACGGAATTGAACGAAAAATTTTCTACGTGTAGTACATATATAGAAATAATTAGTGTTAAAGCCATTTGCAAAAAAAAAACACCACATTTTACCAAACTTTGAATTTTTTTTGATTTTTGAACAAACAAAAATTATTTCTATATACGTACAAAAATTTTCATTCAATTCCGTGACAGTTAATTGGGACACTCTCCTTGTAAGATAAACCATTAGGAGCCTTACAAGGGATGTTCACGCATTGTCCGACTTAGATTTGAATGAAAATGTTTGGATTTGAACGAAAATAGTTCCTGTTAATGAGATTTTTGATGATTTCGAGCAGTTTGTCAAAAAAGGTAAATGTAGTTTCCAACATAACGTGCCATTATATGTTGAACTTGACTCGTGTAGGCACTTGAAAATCACACCGAAAAATAGCTTGAATGTAAATAAATTAATATTTACATTACAGTAAATTAATATAACAAAATGTTACAATATAGTGAAATTATATCAAATCTAGTGTGTTTCGATTTGTCTCTTCCCCTATATTGTGATATATTTATTGCAAATATTTATTTATTATTAGCTATTTTTGGTGTGATTTTCATATGCTACACTATTGTTTCCTAGATAATGGCATTTTGTCTTAAAAAAACGTTGGCTTATGGTCAGTTTCCTATAAAAAATCGTGGATCTTTGATTCACTCCTTCGGCCGCGAAGAAAATCGCAGACTAGCAATTATTAATCTGAGTGATTTCAGTACCTAGCTACAAAACTTTATGAAAGTTCCTTGTGTGAGCTGAGATTTCTAGTGTAGCACCTGTGCTTTAGGCGCCGTTCAGACCGCCACTTCCTGGTTTTGTCTGTCTCGTATATTAAAAGGAGATAGGTTGTTCCTTGATCTCCTTTTAAGTTTATTCATCAGACAAGGGTAGGCATAGAAGCCCAAAACCGAAGTCGGCGGTCTGACCGACGCCTAAAGCACAGGAACTCACCTAAGAAACGTTAGTTAACTTCAAAGAGGTTACCTCAATCTATTGCGACCGTTTTTTGGCAAACGGATCAAACAGGCACTATTTCAACATATGAACTTCACGCAAGAAAAGTTTCATTCAAATCCAAGTCGGACAATGCATGAACGCTAATACTAAATACTAATCTAAAATATTTAAACTAATTTAACAGTGCGGTAAATCCTTGATTAGCGTAGATAATCCCTGAGGTGTGCTGCTCTTTGGGTCGCAAAATAGTGCTTTTACCGGTACTAAGTGGGTCATTTGAAAATAGTAAATCGGTGTCCCGCGGGTCTTATGATGCCAACAGCTGGCTAATTCTATACATAAATTTCTAAATATAATAAATTTCTATACATAACCCTAATAGCAATATTTAATCTCTATATTATATAAAATATAATATGTATGTTTTTTACATAGCTTCGGACCAATTTTTGGAGCAGGAGCCGATCTTCTTATCTCCAGCAACTGCAACACCAACATGGACTCATACTCAAACTTACCGCACACCTACGACGGCGAAGGAGCATCACAATCAGTACTCATGGGTGATTACTATTTCCGCGTTGCAGATTATGAAGTATTCACACCACTACACACCGTTGAATGAAACCTATAATACTGGTAACATAACCATTTTTAAATGCACCAGCTAATCCACAAAAACACCAAACACATGCATGGTTTAACAGATGTTTATTTATGTCACCTAAAAATATATCTACTAACTGCTAATATTACCCGTTAATCGCATGAGCCATCTTTCCAGCCATCCCGCCACCGCTCATGAACCTTGGAACAATCAAACACTGGTTTGCCTATCTTTAAATTAACCCTATTGTGCATTTCACACAGCCATTTAGATAACTCATCCTGATTATTTGCTTTTACTGGGTGTTCTTGTAAGCTACATAGAAAATAAACAATAAGGAAAAGATGAAAGTGAAGAAACTGAAAGTTGCTGTAAAGCTTACTCGTCTCGCAATCCTTCTGCACAGTGTGTACACGGATAGATTTTCGAAAATATCGTAAAGAAGGTTGTGATATCCTTCTTTTCCGCTGCCGTCGGCTTCGTCGGATACTTCGCAGCAATTGTGTGTAATAAACCCCAGGACTTTTCGCCCAATTCGTCTTTATCAAGGGGACAATCCGGTCTACGTGCCTAAACAGAAATCATACAATATTTTGACAGCGATAAAAAGGAGTGCAGATTGAGAGACGTACTGCATCTTTGCCCTCTGCTGCCAACTTCTTTTTGTTCTCTTTCATATAATCGGCGAAGCTGGTGCACTGACGACATTGCTCGTTGTCCAAGTGGCTAACTCTCGGTGACATATCAATGGGCAGATGAATGTGTGATCTTGATTCTCGTCTACGTAGAATTACTCATATTTCGAGCTGAGTTGTTAGGGGTTAGGCTGGGCTACGTTGTGAAGTCCACTTGAATTCGCCGTTCGTAGAATTGTATTCAAGCGCATGACTTTCTCTTTGGGGTTATGTGACCTCCCGGTGAATGTCAAAGTCAAATTTGAGCCAGGTGTGTAATCGTCGAATGTGTCTCTCTATGTTGGATGATTCGTGAATAGGCTTACTTGAATTTGGGCATTTTGCGAAGCGCGAATGTGTGCAGCTCTCCGGAACGATGCCGATCTTAATCAAAATGTGAGTATTTCTTTACCTCCATATTGACCAAATTTTCACCTGAAATTTTGGTGCGAGATGGTATGAATGACAAATATTCTACCAACTGTCGTTCGCTTGACGCGCACAACATTTTGTTTTCCATAGTGATGTACAATCACTTATTAATTATTGATTTCTATTTGTTAAAATATACTGTATTTTTTGGCGGGAAATTTATAACCTCTGCACAGATTTTACTGAGCATTATACTGAGAGTCGCAATAAATATTTTACAAACTTAAAGCTTAATTTTCTCTACGTTATTTCGATTGTTATTACATATTATCACGTCAGTCATTTCTCAAATATATTCCAAATTTGTCTCATTCATTTTATTTGATGGTATTATACAGAATAATTAATTTGTTTTCTCAAACTATAAATAGAATTTGGCAGCATCGGTATAACTGTATAATGTCTTTATAAACAGATAATAAGTATCTGACTAACTGTTCCTCACTCAATGCATTCACCAATTTGTTTATCCTAGAAATGTACATGCGAATAGTTTCATTTTCAATTGATTTTTTGGAGAATAATGTATAATTACTGCGCAGTTTTTCTGCGTATTATACTGGTTGTTACAATACATTTTCCCCAAATGTCAAAATGTATTTTCCCAACATTATTTCGACTGTTTTTTACATATTATCACGTGAATCCCGGTAAAACATAATCAACAATCATCTCACATCTTTTAATTGATGCTATTAATTAAAATTGGGTATAATTTGTTTCTGTAACTATCAATAGAATTTGGCAGCATCTGTATAACGTTCATAACAATATATAAATACAACATAACCCCCAAAAAACAGTACTTTGCGTGTTAGGTGGTCGGTGTAGGTGTCTTGTGAAGTGTGGTGCAATAATTTCAAAATATGGGCCCACCGAAACGCTCAGGGAGCTATAAAGAGAGTAAATCCTCTAAGAAACGTCGCAAAGAGGAGGAAGAAGCAGCAGCGGCATGGCGAGACCTCGATGATGATGATACAAACGATGGTCCAGATACTGGTGCGGCTGTACCAGGTGCAGCAGCCCGGAATGCCGAAAATAACGATCAGTCCTCCAAAGAAGATGAATTCGGAGCCAAAGATTACCGTAATGAGATGGCCCTTAAACCCGATCACAATTCACGACCACTGTGGGTCGCACCAAATGGCCACATTTTTTTGGAATCGTTCTCACCGGTTTACAAACACGCTCATGATTTTCTCATAGCCATCTCAGAACCTGTATGTCGGCCTGAATTCGTCCATGAGTACAAACTAACCGCCTATTCCCTCTATGCAGCTGTAAGTGTCGGTTTACAAACACACGATATTATCGAATATCTCAAAAGGTTGAGTAAAACTAGTGTTCCGGATGGTATTATTCAATTTATCGAATTGTGTACTTTATCTTACGGTAAAGTGAAGTTGGTCTTGAAACACAATCGTTATTTTGTCGAAAGTCATCACCCTGACGTTCTTCAAAAGTTACTCAAAGATCCTGTGATACAAGAATGTAGATTACGGAGAAGTGCAGATGAAGTAGAAGAGTTGACTACGAATGTCCAGGAAAAACAAGCTGCTCCTAGTTTTGGTAATACTAAACTCCCGAATCAAGCTGAAGAAGGTGCAGCTGTGCCTGATGATATCACCAATTTTTACGATAAACTTGATAACGATGATGACGAAGAGGAATTGTCTTTGAAAACTGTGTCGTTTGAGGTTAACCAGGAGAAGATTGAAGTTATTCAGAAGAGGTGTATTGAATTGGAACATCCACTGCTTGCTGAGTACGATTTCAGGAATGATACAGTCAATCCTGATATCAATTACGATTTAAAACCATCGGCAGTATTGAGGCCTTATCAGGAAAAGTCTCTGCGTAAAATGTTTGGTAATGGACGTGCCCGTTCTGGGGTTATCGTCCTACCCTGTGGAGCAGGCAAGTCTTTAGTCGGTGTTACCGCCTGTTGTACAGTCAGGAAGCGTGCTTTGGTGTTGTGCAATTCAGGAGTGTCTGTGGAGCAATGGAAGCAACAGTTTAAAATGTGGAGCACTGCTGATGACAGTATGATCTGTCGATTTACCTCCGAGGCCAAAGATAAACCAATGGGTTGTGGAATACTTATAACAACCTATTCTATGATTACACACACGCAGAGAAGATCGTGGGAGGCTGAACAGACTATGAAATGGCTACAGGAGCAAGAATGGGGTATCATGGTGATGGATGAAGTACATACCATTCCTGCAAAGATGTTCCGAAGGGTCTTAACCATTGTTCAGTCACATTCTAAACTTGGATTAACAGCTACATTGCTTCGTGAAGATGACAAGATTGCCGACTTGAATTTTCTTATCGGTCCGAAACTTTACGAAGCCAATTGGTTGGAATTGCAGAAACGAGGCTTTATTGCTCGTGTGCAGTGTGCTGAAGTATGGTGCCCGATGACTCCGGAGTTCTATAGAGAGTATCTCGTCTGTCGTACCAGCAAAAGATTATTGCTATACGTCATGAATCCTCATAAATTCCGAGCTACACAGTATTTGATCAAATATCACGAGCGCAGAGGGGATAAAACGATTGTTTTCTCTGATAATGTGTTTGCGTTGAAGCACTATGCGATTAAAATGAATAAGCCGTATATTTATGGACCGACGTCGCAGAGTGAACGTATTCAGATTTTGCAGAACTTCAAGTTTAATCCGAAGGTGAATACGATCTTTGTGTCGAAAGTGGCCGATACGTCGTTTGATTTGCCCGAGGCGAATGTGTTGATTCAGATCTCGTCGCATGGTGGGTCGAGAAGGCAGGAGGCTCAAAGATTGGGACGTATTTTGCGTGCGAAGAAGGGTGCAATTGCCGAGGAGTATAACGCGTTCTTTTATACACTCGTATCGCAGGATACGATGGAGATGAATTACTCCAGGAAGCGGCAGCGATTCTTGGTGAATCAGGGTTACAGTTATAAGGTGATTACAAAGTTGGCCGGGATGGATGAGGAGCCGGATATGTTGTACAAAACCAGGGAGGAGCAGGGGCAATTATTGCAACAGGTAAGAATCATTTTTTATTAATTTTCTTTAATTGTTAAATGAAAAAAGAAACGGTTGACAACATAGTCTTTGCGTATCACTGAGTATATGAAAATATGTTTTATATAAAGTATATAAAGTATAATAGTAAAGTATAAAAGTAATATAAAGTATATGTTTTATAGTCAAAAAAAATCATTGACGTCACTTTATAATTCAGATTGCAGTTAATTTTTTACCCATAGAAAAGAAAACGTTACAGACCCTGATGTTTGGTTGTGTAATCTAGAAATTTGATTTATAAGTTTAAAAGTGAATGAGAGATTTTAGAGAAAGAGCAGACTTGATTTCTCAATGACTTATTGAAATTGGAGAGGTCCACACCAAGCTATATAGTATTGAAAGATACAAGGAGACGGTCAATGAGGTGGGAGAGCGTGTGTAGGGTCGCAAAATATGAAGAACATGTGAACAGAATAGGTGATGATGTGGAATGGGTAGTTAAATATATGCTGGAATGGTGTGCAAGGAAATCGGCGTGTCATCGGGTTAGTTGGAGAGAAGACTTGAAATGGTATGATTGTCAGAGTTGGTGGGTCAGTTGCTGCTAGTCTATGCGTTAGGCATAGATAGGCCTAGAAGTTGGATCGATAGGAAGGGAGGTAGAGGAACAGAAACGACAAAATAAGATAGAACGTTGTAGTTATAATCCACTATATCAAGCAGTACAAGCAATTGTGAAGAGACCCCAAATATTGTCGCCAGAGAATGTGGCTGATAAAATACCCAAACATTTGGAAACAGAAAGGGTTTTTGAGCGCAGTTAGAACCAAACTCTTTAAACGAGTATAGTTGGTCACTATAATACAGTGGTCGTCAATCTTTTTTTTTTGTTCCATCTCCATTTTTTACATAATTCTCTCCCGCTATCATTTTCGATCTTTACAATTGTCGTGACAATGTCTCAAGGCCCCTATGTCAAGTAATGTGTAAAATTGGACTCTCCATGTCCAGCAAAGTCTCAAGGGGAACCCCCCAACACTCACTCCTAATGTCCTCATGTGACCCCATACAAAACTTGGAATATGCCACATCTTCTTGCAATAGTCTAGCGCTCCCCACCCTTTAGAAAACGATGTCCTAATACTTACTGAAATAAGATACTTAAAATTCATTAAATGAATGTCACTTAACACCTACAGAAATTGTATATTTATTTACCATTATAGGTGTTAGCTGCAAGTGACATCGATTGCGAAGACGAACGTATTCCAGGAGAAGCAGGTCCTCGCAGTGGTCCCGGCAATCGAAGAACCGGGCACATGGGCTCAATGTCCGGAGCGGATGATGCCGTCTACTATGAATATAAACGTTCGGCGAATACAAACAAACATCCGCTGTTCAAAAAATTCCGTTATACTTAGAATTGTAAACTGGAACTTTCCACTCGATCGTAGATAACGATATATTAATTGTGTTGCTTTGTTTTAGATCGGACCAACTGGATTCTTCCTATGCAATCATCGAACTTCAAGGCGATCTGAAATCCCACGATGAAACGCCACAGCAATCTCAGTTTGTCGGAGACTTGCATTTCACCAAAACCGGCACACCACTCCTCATCATTGGGCATCATCTTCTCTATGGCAAAGAAGTGGTCCTGGAGAGACCGCTCGCATTATTAAGAAAAGAAACCAAGGATAACACGGAGTTTGTCGTGCAGACTATTGTTAGGAAGAAAATAATCTTCAAAACGCGGCCGAAACCTATTGTTGGGTTTAAATCACCGTGAATCAGTCTTTATTTTCTAATTTTATAAATTATTGTTATGTGTTACAAATAAAAACTTAAGTTTCTTACAAATGTTTCAAAGTGTTTTTTTTTTCTTCAAATTTTTCACATTCAGTTAATTTAAAGTTGCTCAATTCCTGCCGGTATTGTAATGCCACCAGTATCGACAGTGTCTTCTAGGTGATCAGGAAAAAGACCGATTTGTGTTTCTTCATCTTCCATGTTTGGCACTGCTAAGTCTTTCGATTTATCTGTTGATACTGTATCGTCTGATGCTGTAAGTGGATATGGTTAAACATATTAGGTTATGGAAGTTAAATACTGATAGGCTTCGTTGACGGAAGGGCCAACAGCGGGTTTTGAGTCATTTTTACTTGACTTTACAACCATGGTAGTAGTGGTTTTTGTTATGTTCATTGGTTCTATAGTCATAAAAGAGCCAAAACATCTCTTAACAAAATGTTCGCAGCATGATTCCGATGATTTAATATATAAAATGTTAAATTAAATAAATTAGAGTGTATAAATAAAATATCTTAAAAATTTTAACTCATGTAAGAATTACCAAACATGGTATCATCCGCTTTGTCTGCGGCAGCTTATATTACCGATGCATTGATGTATATTATCTTTGTACGTATTTATCTATATTCCGCTTATCATAATCGCGCTAGTACAACATAATGTCCTTCATAAATACCCAATATATCGTCCTCAGCCGCAAATTGTGTCTCTTTTATGATTGTTGAGCCAATAATTATAACCAATGACATTATTGCAAAACGTACACCAACAGCGTGAACCTAATTTCACCCACGGGTTAGCAGATGATGTAAATTCTCTTGTGTATTAATCCCAGGTCGTTTTTTACAATATATTTGCTAATCCTAGAGAGAAATTAGGCCGCTCGCAGAATGTCACCAAAATAATGTCATACTACTCATAAGCAAGAAGAAGAATGTCATACTACTCAAAAATATATACTCACGCGGGGATGTAGGTTTAGTATTTTTATGTTTCACCAAATGTTGTTGGAACAATTTCTCGTTGACACTGTTAAATGGGCAGAGTATACAGCTGAAGAAGCCACCTTTACCTGGATGATTCTTTTTCATGTGCTGTTTGAATGCGTTGCTTTGTATTGTAGCATATTTGCAATGCTTACAGGAATAATTTGTTAACTACAAAATTAAAGTTAAAATATAATCGATAAGATTAAAGACACCACTTACTCCAGAATGTCGTAATCCATGTCTTCGTAAAGAATTATGATCGCCGGTTTTGAACTCACACAGTTCGCATTTGTAAGGTTTTTCTCCAGTGTGCTGCCTTAAATGTAACTGAAAACGTTTTATTTACAAACGATGAACATAGAAAACCTTCAAATAAATGAATTTAATGAAATACTTACATCTAACATCGATTTTCGAGCACATTTATGTCCACAAATGTTACAAACAAACGGTTTGTATTGATCGTGCACTGATTGTATATGTCTCTTCAAATATTTACTGTTGGCGAAGGATTTATCACATTTCGGGCAGTTCACACTCCATGGTTTGGCCACAGTATGAGTATTTGCATGATTTTGCAATTCAGCAAGTCGATTGAACTGAACGCCGCATGTTGAACATAAAAACGGTTTAAAATTATTTGGATTACTGTGGCATTTCATATGTGCCAACAGATCATCTGAAATTATAACAAGTAAAATTAAACATACATTTTAACGAAAATAAATTATTTGAATACATTTTGATCCTTTGTTTCAACTGAAACTTAACTCATTATATCATGTTAACTTTCGTAACATTTTTAGTGAAAATAAGTCGTCTAAGCCCTATTCTTCCTTATATTTTAACAAAATTTGTAATTTCAGAAATCATATCCGAACTATCGAAGATACTGATGTGTTTAAACTCGGTATTTGATGAAAATAGATGGTTTAAATCAATATAAACAGGTTTTTCTGTTTTATTTTAGTGAAACTTGCTCAAAAGTCTCATTCTAACTTTCTAAACCTTAAAGATTTTGATAAACTAATTATCAAAAATGAATTAAAACTTACTTGGTGCTAAACATTTAAAAGATTTGCACATCGAACACTCATAGAGCCCAACATCAATTTTATGTGCTTTCCAAATATGTCCTCGACATGTTCGCCATATAAAAAACAACTTATCACATACGGTGCACTTGAACCGCTTCTTCATACCCTCAGTGTGGTATTCCATGTGTTTGAGCATTATCTCATTTCTTGCAAAACTATTTTCACAGCCTTTAATCATACACTTCACCTTCTTATTGGCAATCTCATGATTATGCACCATTTTCTTGAGTAGTTCATCGTTTATCTCTTCATTTTCATTACCTTCATCACGCTTCGCTACATCTGCACTTACTAAATTGTGACTCTTAAAAAGTTTTTATATAAACTACAAGAATTACACGAAAACAACTTTACAACAATTACATGAAAAGAAATATTACTTACAATGATCATATGCAGTTTTAATTGATCTATACTCTCGTAAGCCACGAGTTTTTCATCACACTTTCCACATAAATACATATCTTTAGATTCCCCCTCTGATTTCTTATTTGATAATACTGTACTTTGGGTGGAATGTGCACTTTGTACATGTGCAATTATCGCATCGTATCTTTCAAATAACAATCCGCACATTTTGCATTTATGTGCTGATACCATCTCAATTTGATCGTTAACGTCGGTTGTGACAAGTTTCTGCCGATTGAAAAATTCATCTGAAACTCCTCTTGTAGGTAGGTAAATACTGGAGGCAAGAACATTGCCATCTTGAGTCGGTTCCTCTGATTCTATTACTGCTTGAAGTTGTAAATTGTCCACATCAGTATCTTGAATTCCTTGTTGAGTTAATTGTACGAGGGTTGAATTGTTGATAAGAATTGGAACTTCACCGAAAGTCCAGGTTTCTTCGGGGTAAATTTGATTGGCATGGGGTAAAATTGGGTTTAGCACATATTCATGAATTTGTATTTCGTTCGGAACTACTTGTGTAGTTGTTGAATTGTTGGTAACGTTACTTACTACTTCGTAGTTATTCATGAGTGTAAATTATCAAAATCTTTAGGTTGTAAATATTTGTATGTTTTATAGGTTATGTTGTAGAAACATTTAAAATAAATTGAAAATAAATTATTAGAACACTACAAATTATTATTTATTAAGAATGACGGTTAGAGTCACTTGGTGCGGGTATAAGTAATTAAAGGGATTCCCACAATTAAATATAAGTTGAAATAATTTTGACAGCGTCATTTAGAAGTTATTAAAGTTAAAATATAAATAAATGCAACCAGATATACATGTATACAATCTTATTACAATAATTTCAAATTCAAAAGACAGCACCTGCACGAAATGACAACCAAAGAAAGTAATATAAATTCCATGAATTAAAATTAGCTTATGAAACGACTTTATTTAGAAAATATAACATAAAATGTTCCTTATTTTTTTCCATTTGACTCAATTGCGTATTTGCAACCAAATATACATGGATGCATTTTTATCCTAAAAATTTCAAATTTAAAGGGGCGTGTTAATTAAATTATTTTCTTCGTAATTTATTAAACTTAAAATACTATATTAATTTATAAACCTGTTGATGTACATGGTTTCGAAGTGTTCAAAACAAAAGTTTTCGAAAAATTTTATCACAAGAGGGCGCAATTTTCATAATAAATCGTTCACATTGCCGAAGAGGTTATGAAACAATATTTCTCAAACAATAGGGTACATAGCTGTGAAGATGCTGTGTAATAAAGTAAAACAACTTAATTTTACTAAATACATACAACCGGCTTACAAGTTTCTCTCAACGGTAACACAGCCTGAACAAAATGACACCAAAGAAGGTAACATAGGAACCATGAATTAAAATTATGTTATGAATCGACATTATTTAGAAAATATAACATGAAATGTTCGTTAATCTTTTCCAGTACCCCAAACACGTAAAGAAATTGACATTCTCAAGCATCCAGACTATTTTCATGTACATGATCTATTCACGGTGAAGGATCTTTTCGATGCCAGAGTACACTATGGTCACAAAGTAGGTTCACTAGATGAGCGAATGTTGCCTTACATCTATGGCTCTCGAATGGATCACATTATCTTTGATTTAGACAAAACGGCGACATATTTACGCCAGGCTCTGAATGTAGCCGCTCATGTTGCCTACAGAGAAGGGATCATTCTGTTCATGAATAGAGGTGCACAAAATATGCATCTTGTTGAGAAAACTGCTCTGGAATGTGGAGAATATGCTCATACACGTTTTTGGAGAGGAGGCATTTTCACAAACGCTAATAAGCAGTTTGGTGCTGTTACGCGACTTCCGGATCTTTGTATTTTTCTGAATACTCTTAATAATGTCTTGCTGCAGCATACGGCGGTGCGAGATGCCGCTAAAATGGCGATTGCGACTATTGGTGTTGTTGATTCCAACTGTAATCCTAATTTGATTACTTATCCTGTGCCTGGCAATGACGATTCGCCTGCGTCTGTGGAATTGTATTGCAAACTGTTTAAGGCTGCTATTCTTAGAGGGAAAGAAAAGAGGAAGGAAGATTTGCAGGCTTGCTAGACGTTTTGTAGTGTTTGTATATTGAATAAATGCTAATTTAAGAGAATATTCACTTCACTGACATGTTTTACGAATCTCAAAAATGACAAAATTGTTACGATTTTGTTGACATTTGTAATGAGATTTTAAGATTGAACGTTGAAGGACAGATAGCGCTGATGTAGAAAATGTACTTAAAAGTATGGTTGTTACGCGTGCGTCGGTAGCTAAGCTATACAGCTTGGAAGGGTTTATAAGTCATTTGCAAGCGCAGGTGACTAGAGAGGGATTCCGCTGTCTCAGTCAGAGCAGTGAAGAACTGCTGTGTGAAGCGTCTATTCTTTACAATCCGCAATAATATGAAAACACCCTAAATGTTTACCGCCCGAACTTGTTGCATTACTTACATGCCTTTCTACCTCGTCCCAGCACCCAACGCATTCCTTGTAAAATGTCCGTTGCGATGACATTGCTGCATCTATTCTGTACTACTGCTAATGATTTGAGAGTATCTGAATATTATGGATGACAATCGGTAGCGATACCACCTGTCGATACTAATCAACTTTTATTTCTCTTATACCCTCGCACTGAGGCCATCTGTTAATCACAACCACCAAGTATGATGGTGCTTGTGAATTATGATGGGGTCGTATTCTGAGATACAGATACGTTCCCGATGCTGCGTTAAATTAAATCGTTCATATCATGCAAATATATGCCTTAAAATTGTCGAACTTTAATTCGATCATTACATTGATAACGAAATCAGTAGATGCTGAAGTATCGATATTTTTAAAATTCCATGTATTTTGAAATTACTATAAATTATTTCATTACCACATTCACATAAATTTATGACAAGTTCTTGTTGTCACTGATATTTATCATATAAAAACACGCAGAAATCTGATGTCGTAACCAACATTTTTATACCATCGTAAGTATGCGTTTATATAATACATATA
>JAODAC010004383.1:0-33012 GCA_027575185.1 Mimaenictus wilsoni
GGGAGAAGGCCGATAACACCCTCTAACAGTGGCATACCAAGCCGGGCACACCGCCCACAATCATACCTCGAGGCGCGTTCTGCCTGTCTCACTCTCTCCTGCCCACAGGGTGCCTCTCTGCTCGTACCTACACACATGCAGCTGGGCACGCATGTGCCGTTACACTTGGCCGTGATAAAACATTTTCCAGACGCTTAAGACGCCAAATGCGTCGTGCAACCACTTAAACCTACCCCAAGAGCGTCTTGTGCCTCTATAACTTTAACTTGCCTCGCCGTTCTCAACAGAGGGGACTTAAAGGTGCTGAGGTGTGGCCTCGTATAACTTACGGTGTTGCTAGTTTGACAGGTTGGAGTGGCCTCGAATTAAATCAGATTGCTATTATATAGTCATAGTAGGAACTTAAGAAATAGTAAACGAGAATATTATCTGAATTACATCTTAGAAACGACACCAATTCAATCCAAATTTGACTAATTCAAAATTGTCCAATACGGAATTGTTTGACTTGAACCGGCAATCCTGTCGGAGGCATTCAGCATTTTCTCTTTCTGATTATTGCAATTCGTGATTAACATCCTAAAAATTGCCTTTTATGTAAGACAATACAATAACACAAACGTTCGGAATTCCACGTTTGCGAAATTCCTGAACTAATAATACATAATTTCGTTTTTGGCGGGATTATCGTGTTTGCATATTATATCAGTTTCTATTGAAGTTAGAAATAAATTTCAAACTGATTTAGGTAAATATAACACCAAAGGACTGTACTTCATTAAAAATATATATTTAGCCATAAAATGAGAACATCATATTAAGAGCGAATAAAATGAATGCGAATAGTATTAGTATACAAACGAAAGAGCAAGAAATTTAAAAGTCTGTAAAAAGGTACAACAAGGTAGTAAAGGTACATTAATTTTTGACGGGAAAATAGTTTCTTCTCATTATTTTAGTTTCTATTGTAGTTAGCAACAAATGTCAAACAGATTCAGGTAAATAAAAGCTCCACAGAATTGGGGTACATTAAAAACTACATTTTATCATAAAATGTTTATATTATCAACAGAGAAAACTTGAAAATACATGAAATATAAAATATATATACAACTATAAAAATAAAATCGCTTCAATGTTTTCATAAACGTTTTTTTTTTAAATTAATTTCTGGTTAACTCTCTGGAAAGATTTAATCTGTTGATATTGATGTTAAATCTAAATTTTACAAACCCAAAAAATAAAACTGTGGTTATAAAAATTACGCCTTTATTTTTACTTCAAAACATTTTCATCAACCCACACGCTTAAAAAAAGAGTAAAAATGAAAAGCGAATCATATTCATGGCAGCATTCAAAGATAAAAATGGCGAGCAAAAAGCGCTTTGGAAGGAAGGAAGTTATTTGTCGTTAGAATACGGGGGCAAAACATTGAACAACAAGGGCGTAAATATCTTGCTCTATTTAACGCTATAATATTTGTTATCACGTCTTTTTTGCCTTCTTTAAATTGGCATCAAAGGAATTCAAAGTACAACGGGAAATGGTAAAACATAAAGCGCTTTTCCTTCGTCCCAGTTTTTGCGTGAATGCGTAAAGCGACGAACATTCAGCGAGTTTTAATAGTTCCCGCAGGGGCTTCTGGTTTTTCCGAAGTTAAACATAGCACGCCACAAGACACAAAAACATGCTCGCAAAACAAAAATAGAAGAAATAAAGGGGTGTAAAGAAATAAACGGCGCCGGCGCTTTCGGTAAACATGTTGACATGTGCATATACAACGAGGTGACATATTGACTTTTGTGTACTTGTATTGTGTGGTTGGGAGGTATTTGGATCGGAAATAAACATTACTGAAATGTATTTTACATGAGAAAGATGGGAAAGAGAGGAAATGAATGTTGAAATAAATAAAGAGACTGCTATAAATCTACGTTCTGGAAGTACAAGCAGCGCTTTTAGTGGTGTTGTAGTGAATTAAAATATGAGGCAATTTACACCAGCTCCATCTATTATGAAAAAAATTTAGTTTTAGAGAGATTTCTCATTATTTCGGTTTCAATTTATATTGGTAACAAATTGAAAATTTATTCTGGTAAATATAAGTCAAAAAAACTAAATAAATCAAGCTAAATTGTATTAATGTCGCGAATAATATTAGCGTAAATTATGTGTCCATTGTCAAGGTGCGACTCCGTTCATTCATTATTTGCTGATTTAAGCACTATGTACTATGCGCCCAGACATCTTCATTGGCTCTTTCCCTTCTCGATCATGACATTAACAAAAAATAATAGACTTACTTCTATCTTACTCCTTACTTCTATCCAGCTCATCTATCGTCAAAAATGAAAATTTTCTCACATTTTTCTTAAAAGGAAGAAGTTATAAATGTTGACAATTTTGATTTTGATACTTCATGATAATTAAAATTGATTTATATACTTCGGAATATAGCAAATCTAAAAAATTGTGCAATATTTGGAACCAGTTACTTTAAGACTTTTTCTGGCTGCGAGAGTGTTGCCGATACTTCACTCAAATATCGTGACTAATATTATTGGTCCCAATTTTCAAATTTAGACACGAAGTTATGACCAAGATATCTATTCAACGTTTTACAGTTTTTCGGTTTGTATTATTGCCTAGTAGTTACCGTAATGCACTTTAATGCCTGTATTTCGATCTACTTTGATCGTTTCCAGCGCATTGTGCATCGTTTTGTTACTTTTCAGGCCACTTGAGCCAACTTTATGCCAAACATCAATTCAATAGTTCCTCTATAAGCGTGATCCAACTCCTGCAAGTTTGCAATGCATGAAACTAGCATTGTATGTTCTTCTACTTGCAGGAAATTCTAGATTATGTTCTCCACTATTTGCAATTGCATATTCTACATATCCTCATATTAGAATTGCTCAAGGCTATTGAAATAGTTGATAAAATATGGAAGAGTATGCATTACTCATCGATATTCTGCCAAGAAAAGTTTATCGAAAACTTTTCGGCGTATTAAAATTTTACTATTAAATTGCCTTTTTCTGGAAATGTTAAACTATAAAAAATGGCGTGAAAGTAGGAAAGTAATTTATCATTTTGCTAAAGTTCATTTAAATAAGAATAAGCGAAGTTGAAGTTCGCTTGACGCGCGAGAGACCGACAGAAATCAAAAGAAAGCAAAGCGGTTGGTCGCGAGAAAATGGAAAATGGGAATTAAGTGTTTTTTGCGTTTTCGGTTGCTGGCTGGCGGAGCGTGCGTCGCCAATTTATTGCATGCCTGCGGCTTTTCCGGTTTTCCGAGCAAGTGCGTAGCGACGCTAGAAACGCGTGAGAACACGACCCCGAATGACGCACAAACGGGAGCCACGTAATTAGGGTACAGGTGGCTTTCTCAATTTATATTGATTAGTTTTTAATAAAATATTATTCTCGACATTATCAAGCGACAGAAGAGTCTGGCTTACCGATGGAATTTCAACAGAAAAGTACCAGAGAGTGAAAAGACAGTACCAGGTAGGGTTCCCGGGGTCCCCGTGGCGCAGTTGGTAGCGCGTTGGGCCGGTATCCCAAAGGTTGCCGGTTCCAGCCCGGTCGGGGGCTTTAATTTTTTTCTTTCCGTGTTAAATTTCAATTTCAATTAATTAGTTTCTTTGCAAATTCATTAAATGTGCTAAATTATTGCATGTTCTCCTTTGATATGTCAATGCTAGCTAGTCTGGGGTCGTTCAAATAAGACTGTATGATAGTAGTTGCGTGAATGAGCTAGGAAAAATTATTACAAAGTACTTTTTCTCAAATAAGATAATTCCTTCTTTAAAAAAAAAACATGTTCAACTCATTTTTCTGATTGCGAAAATGTCGCCGTTCTTATATTCGATTTTCATCAGTTATAATATCGAGCCAAAGTAATTAAACGAAAATCTGTTCCAAGAGATTGTAGCAAATTTCACTCTGCATCAATGAATGTATTATATATAACCTTAGGATTAAGAGAAATGAAAAAAATGGAATCTTTAGCCCGAGTCATTTTTCTAAGATCGACGGTGTTACTGTTATTAGACTTAATTTCAGCGGTCCATAATATCGCTCCTAAGTAATGAATCAGAAAAACTCTTCCTGGAGATTGTAGCAAATTTTCTTCTGAATCGATTGGTGTAAGATTTGTGTACATAGAAACATAGAAAGTATATGTAAAAGTGTAACCTTTGAGAAAAGTCGTTTCAAGTAATTTTTTTCGGCTGCGAAAATGTCGCCGTTATTATACTTAACTTTCATTAGTTATAATTTCATTTCTAAGTAACTAAACGAAGAAGTATTGCAGAGAGTTGTAGCAGATTTCACCCTGCATCGATTGGCGTACGATTTATACCCTCATGATTAAAGGAAATGTGAGAAAAATGGAATGTTTGGGTCGAGTCATTTTTCTAAGATCGACGATGTCGATGTTTGTATATACAACTTCAGCGATTTAGAATGTCGTTCCTAAGAAATTACTCGGAAAAAGTCTTCATGGACATTGTTGTAAATTTACTTCTGAATCGATTAGTGTAAGATTTGTGTACATAGGAATATAGCAAATATAAGTAAAAATGCAATTTTTGGGTCAGGACATTTAAAGTCATTTTTCTGGCTACGAAAATGTCGGCGTTATTATATTCAAGTTTCATCCGTTATAATTTCGTTTCTAAGTAACTAAACGAAAAACGGTTACAAGAGTTCATAGAAAATTTCACTTGTAATCGAAGAGTTCATCATTTATAAACCTAGGATTGCGATAAATATGATAATAATTGACAAATTTAAAGCTAGTCTTATTTCGGAGAATTTGATTATCTTGCACGATTTCTTAATAATTACACTATTTTTGGGTTTCATTATATATACAAAAACAAACTACATTTAACTGAGAAGCAATCACTTCATGAGTGGTAATTCAACGAGTTGTATATTAGAAATTATTTTAAAACAAAGTTTGAATTTCAAATTTTAGTGACACCATTTTTCTTTTTAATTCTTTTAGCTCTGCAAAAGTTTTTTCAAATCAAACAAATGTCATTTCCCCCAATTTTTTTTGTAAATTATCTGTAAAACGTGTTTCCCACTTTCCCTTTTGGGTTCTTACGTGTCAATATGACACCCTAACATTCCCTAAAACTTTCCTCTAAAAAACAGGGGAAAACATTTGTTTACTGACCCAAAAAGGACGAAAAAGCGCTTAGACAAACAAAAAAGTTTTATTTCCGATCGCTGCTTTGAAGAAAATTCATAATTCCATCATTTCGGGATTTACGATGGAAAATTCGATGATCCATTGGCATCCAGCGGCATGTGGGCAATGCATGCGAGTTCAGGGAGCATACAACACAAAGGCATTTAATGCATCGTTTGCTGGCGTGCATTCCGAATTGGATTTCCGTTCTCCCAGGACGCGTTTGCTTTAAGGACGCTTTCTGAGATCCCAGTATAGCAGAATCCCAGTTTTATCTCCTTGGAGTCACGCACATACGTACCGCGAAAAGCTTCTCAAATCAATTTGCCACTTTTTATCGCCTTGTTTGTCATTGGTCGTCTTACAATTTTATCGAATGCAATTTGTACTCCTTACTAACCGTGAAACATCTTTAGTGTTAACATCTTTGATTTGCCCTGATTTTGATTTTTCATGGATTCGGTTGTAAAAGTTACAACTATTGAAAGGAAAATTATGTCAATTGAAACATGTGTGGGATTATGCTGACAACGATTTGGAAGTATTCGCCCTTTTTGTGTTATTTCACGGGTGAAAATCCCGATTTTCGCCTCGCGGCGGGTAAATATGGACTGCTTTGGCAGGCACCACATCATTTTCCACCAGATGGCTTCGAAGAAGTTGGAAGGACATCACAACAAACGTGTTTGTGTGACAACCACAACAAATAGAAATGTTCGTTCTTGTCGACGAGACGAAAGGCGATCCCTACGATCGACCTCAGGCAAACGTCAACATATCCCACATCCAGAAACCTCACATTGCTTTCCAACTTCCAATAGTTGACCCACTACTCCATTTTCCAATTGCACAACTTCTTTTTTCTTAAATAGTCGTGGAATCACGTGGAATCTAGAGAAATACAAGAAATTGAAAACGATTTTTTTGGTTAGGAGTTAACGACAAGACAAGTTTTAAGTTTGTCAATTATATATAAGCAGTCTTTATTCTGGCATTACACGCCTCAAAACACATCCCACATCACAATAATAAATAAAATAACATTAAAATAATTATGACGAGCGGTAACAAAAACTTAAAATTACTTAATGAAACCACTTAATTTGCTTCATTCCTTTTGCCCTTTTCCCTTATAATTTGATTGACCAAATGCACATTCTCCCCTCCCTCATCCAACCATTCTCTCACATTCATGCTCACAGAATCACACCCATTTATCTACCTATCCCTTACACCCATACATTCCCTCACTATATGCTCCCACGTATCCACCCCATCCGGACATAGTGCACACATCATATATTCTTCCCCCATCCATACTTTCCTTCCTTTCTCTTCGGATCCACATCTAGCCCTTGCCATCACACGCTTATTCTTCGCACTCATTGCCCTCTTGTCTATATATACTGGTCTGTGGTTGATTGTAACTGGCTGTATGTTGGGTTGTAAGTGCTGTTCCGAATGCTTTCTTGACACTTCTGTTCCTCAACCTCCCGTCCTGTTACCCGTACTACCTCTTCTAGCACTCCCTCTCTCTTTGGAATTTCCCTGGCAATCGTCTCTGACAAACCAACAGCCTCAGCCTTTTTGCCAGTTTTTCAATTATTTTCATATTTCCCACAATGCCAGAATTATAAATCATGCACCGTTCGATTCAGAGTAAAATTTGCTACAAACTCCATGAATTTCAGTTTTTCATTTAGTTACTTAGAAACGATATTATAAGTGATGAAAGTTGTGTATAATAACAACTACATTCTTGCAGGCAGAGAAAATGACTCGGCCTAAAGATTCCACACTTTCTCAAATTTCTGTTAACTCTAGGAGTGTAAATCATACGCTAATCGATTGAGTGTGAAATTTTCTATAATCTTCTGCAACACTTTTACATTTACTTACTGAGAAACAAAGTTATAACTGTTGAAAGTTGACTATAATAACGCCGATATTTTCGCAACCAAAAAATTAGTTGAAATAACTTATCAAAAAGTGTATACTTTTATTTATATTCACTATATTTCTATATTCACAAATCTTACACCTATCGATTCAGAAGTAAATTTACTATATTCTCCAGAAAGAATATTTCCGATTATTTTTTTAGGAGCGATTTGATAAATCGTTGAAATTGAATCTAATAGCGGCGACATCGTCGATCTTTGAAAATTGATTCGGCCTAAGAATTCCATTTTTTCTCACAGTGCCCTTAATTCTAAGAGTATAAATCCTATGCCAGTCGATTCGGGATGACATTTAATGCAAACTTCTGTAACAGTTTTTGTGCTAAGATCCGCGTAGCATTTCTTAAAGCATCTAAAAAATATTAAGAACACTAGACATCCATTCATTAATCATTATATAAAAATAAACATAAACGTTCGCACATAGTGTGAGCGAACTTGTGCAAATTGTTTAACCAAATTACATCACGTTCCTCTCAACTTGAACCAACCCAATTTTCCTCAAGTTTTCCCGTCTAACCAACGTAAAATGTTAAAATTTCTCATTTTTATAATTTTATCTCCTGGCTTTTGTCTTATACGTTTAACCCGTTTAACTTATTTATGTAACCTCAAAACTTTAACGTCAACCTAATTTTCTTCAGTTGACTTCGACTTTTTGAGGTGAAAACAACGATTGGTATGATCGCATAACGTTTTGTAGGATTATTTCCCATTTTATCTGCTATTTTCGGCAGCAGTGAATGTTTGCTGATGTGGTTGATTGACGTAAGCTGATTATAAACAGTCAATATTTGGTACAGTTCTACTGTTGAGGCGTTAAGTAAGGCATTTTCTGAGTGGTATTCATCAACATCAACTGAAAAGATGATGGACGTTGATTAGACTCGTTGTGGATTTATGAGCGACAGGAGTGTGTTTCAGCAACCAACAGTAAAGTTGCATAATCATTGTTATTTCATTGTGAGTCGACTCGTATGATAGTTTATGAATTATGAAATTTAATTCATGTTTGGTTTGAGACATTTGGTTAAGAATCAGATAAATTTGTAAAGATTATGAGTTAAAATAAAGTGGTTTATTGTTGGTAGTAGACTATTTCTTTTACTGCTTACTTTTTACTTTGAAAAAATCAAGATTGATAGGAAAATATGCTAAATAATTGAATATTATTCACTTTTAGGCAAAGACTTTATCACGAAACATTGAATTGAAATTGTTAAATTTCTCTATACTGAAACATATTGTTTTTTTGTTTACATTCTTAAGACTGGAACTTCATCTATCAGGCCAAATTTCGATCGATTTTTTAATACCATTAATAGATAAATAATTCCTGAATATACCTTCAAAATTTCAAGTCGATAGCTGCTATATTTCTGAAGTTATAGTTCAAAAAGTTCATAAAAAATATAATATCCTCAACTTTAAACGATTTTTTCTTTGGATTCCGTTTTTCAATTTTGCGTACCCAATTAAGAAAATTCTACTAAATCGATTTAACAAAATTATGCCTCATTTAATGGATTAAAAGAAATTCTCTAGAATATCACATGAACCATTTTTTGATAAAATATATATTTACGTTTTATTTTTAAATTTTTATGTCCAAGTTTTGTGCAGAAAAATTCATTTTAAAGTTTATCCATTGGACGTTGTTTTCTATTATTGTATATAATTTATTAAGTTTTTTTCCCTGTTTTTAATGCATATTCTTTATTTCCGAAGAATTTTCCAAATAATTAACGTTATTTTTAGGGATGTATCCCTAAAATTTTATTTAAAATCGTTAAAATTCGACAGAATGCAACATTCAACATTGTTGATTCTCTAAAATGAACCAAAACTTGTTTTAACGGACATAAATCACAAAATCGACCATTAAGTTCACTTTAACTCATCAAAATGGTATTCAGTACAGAAATCACACCAACTAGGACATGGTTTTAGACTTACTACCTCCAATTCCACATTATATACACTCAAACCGTGGATTTCTTAAGAATTTGTGTATTTGTATATATTTATTACGGTTATGACTAATTGTACCTAAACGTACGGAGACTGTCACACCGGCGGCGTCGCCTCGCTTTGTCGAGCTTCGCATTTCGATGCCCGATGCGTTCACACAGCGAGCGCGCTTCGGCTTCGCATTTCCGTGACACTCGCCCGTCGGCATTGGTAACGCTCTGGTTTATACCGTTGATGGATACATGACTTCTACACATGTTCAGACCGTTTTTTTCTCAATTTTACCTACTTTTCGTTAAGAAGGTTCGTTATCTCCATAACGCTTGTAAAAGTTTGTGAACCTTGACCAATTTTATTACCCTGGCTTTGAGTAAACTAGCAACACTAACTATCTCTTTTTAACTACATTCGTTAAACAAGGGTAGGCATAGAAGCTCAAAGCCGAAGACGCCGGTGTGAACGACGCCTAAACCTAACGACGCCTAACCTAAGTTTGTGAACCTTGACCAATTTTATTACCCTGGCTTTGAGTAAACTAGCAACACTAACTATCTCTTTTTAACTACATTCGTTAAACAAGGGTAGGCATAGAAGCTCAAAGCCGAAGACGCCGGTGTGAACGACGCCTAAACCTAACTTGTTTAAATGTATCTCCCTTATTTGAAAATTCGATAATTTTGTGTATGTTCGTAGTATTTGTATTTTTGGGATGTCATTTTAATAGTTTTATTCATCTAGCTCTTTTTTTAGTATTATTTAGTTTGTACTATTATTTTAGTGGAGCGCGTGGCGTAAAGGTTACGCACAGACGCTGTAACGCAAACGCACCGAATTCGGTTCCCGGTGTCGCTATAATTAATATCTCGTACTCCACACTTTTCCAAGTCCTGAATAAGGAGGAGGGTTAGGCAATGGGCCTGCAACTCATTCTCGTAAAAGAACCTCATATGCTAACTCACGTACGGCGAGACCCGATCGGGCGGGGGGAAAGCTAACGTGTTCGGAAGGCGTTAAACGCTATATAACCGAAAAACAGAACCGAACTATTATTCTAGTTTGCGTGTCATGAATCTTTTTTTACGAATATAATTTTCGAGTTGTTGCATTGGTTTTTCTCGTTTTGCTGTTTTATTTTTATTTTTGAATGGAATGGATAGCATTATTTTAATGTTTAACATGATTTTTAGGAATATATTCCTAAAATTTAAATAGGAATCGTTAAATGTCGACAGAATGTGACAAAATATGTTTTTGTCCTCTAAAATGAAACAATACTTGTTTTAATGAAGGCAAATCATAAAATTGACCATTCACTTGACTACAACTCAACAAAATGGCTTTCATTGAGGAAATCAAATTCTCAAGCACATGGTTTTAGACTTACTATCTTTATTCCGATAATTAGACATCTATAGACATCTATAAACCTTGAATTGATATACAAGTAGATAACCTTTTATTTTGGCATTTAATTTACAAATCTTCATATATTAATTTCTAAGTGCCTACGCCATTCGTCCATCGATGAAAAATGATCAACTTCTGACAGATTGTGAACTAAATTTCTAAATGTATAACACTTTAACCATTTAAAAATAAAAAATAAAAATGAAATTACAACTCGATAATAAGAGGAAACCTCAAAGGAAACTAAAATAAAGTATCCAATATGTACAACAGAAAATAGGGAATAATTCTCTCTCAACATTTATACATGAATTCATCTAAAGCCCTTTCGGCCATCAACTCATTGCACCATGCTTCGCCAATCACGCCAAACGGATGCTGGAGTGGCCGTTGGATGTGCCCTGCCACTGGATGACTGGATATGGTTAATTCCGCCAATGCAGTGGTGCAGACCACGGATCAAAGCACAAAGCGTACAACAAAAGAAACGGCGAAAAATCATCCACCACAGCCGCACGCCACATCACGGCCGGCTTTTCCACTTTCATACGTCCTTCCTCTCTAACCTTTCCAACCATCGGTCAACAATTTCCAACCGACGCTCTAACCAGATGAGGGAAACCTCAAAAAAAGCTGAAGCATCAAAGACTGGAGCGTTTTATCATACTTTCGGATTTGATTAAATACGAAACGCTGCTATTCTTCTACTTTGTGTGTTCAAGCCACTATTTTTCTATTTTAAAAGTGATGACACACAATTTGGTGGTGTGACATCAGTTTTATTCAATTTATTATATGTTTAGTTTAATTTAATGAATAATTTATATTATTTATTGTGAGTTTATACAATTATTTTCAATGTGTACTGATTATGCATTGGATAGGATTACAGCTGCGTAAAGATTAAAATATTTTATTCGAATTTCATTTTATATAAATGAAAATGAAATATGTTTTATTTAGTTATACTTTATTAAATTTATGCATCGTGTAATATAAAACGACATATTGTACGAAATAACTAAAAACTATCACGAGTGTTAGCCAGAAATAGAGTAAAATAATCTGATATATTCATAAAATTCATAAAATGTTCTAAAAAATGTGAGTTTAAGCATAGAAAATGGAAATGCATGGGATAGCAGGATTTTATGCGTTTTTATTACACAAGTTAACCATTTTTTAACATTTATGTCTGCTGCAATGTTAAATTCTACAATTGGGGAATATTAGAACATTTTTAAGTATTATCAAGCATATTCTGCGTTTCAAACTGAAAAAAAAAACATTATATTTCATTCATTTATATCAATAAATGTATAATAATCGTAGGATAACGAATGTATTCACGATTTTAATGCATTTTTTTCCTAGAATTTCTACATTTTTCATGAGTTTCCGTTTAAATTTATAACTAATAAATGTTAAAACATTTTACAATCAGACTAAACTTACACATAACACGTATTTTCTAGAATTTTAAGTAATTTTATTTAAAATATAAAATATTTGTAAGATTTTATGTTTAATGATGTAGTTCCAATATAAACTTCGACAATGTATGAATGTATTTGAAGTACAACTTCTATACATGCGCTTGATTTGGAACGTATGTATGCAAGCCGAATTTAGGCAATGTATATCTCCGAAACTAACAATTCGATTTTAACTTTTCTTCTAGTAATATATGTGTTTTGTTTCAATTTGAGAGATAGGCTTTTTTTATTATTTTCAAATTAACTCTTTGAGGTTTATTTTCTCATTTCTTTTATTCGAATTTTATTTATTCCATTTTCATTTATATAGAAAATTGAATAATTTTATTTATACTTTGTTAAATATATGTATCTTGTAATATAATTAAACATATTGTGCGTAGTAACTAAAAACTAACGAGTATTAGCTAGAAATAATCTGGAATATTCATAAAATTCATAAAAATGGTAGTCTAAACTTTCAAAATGAAAATGTACGGAATAACAGGATTTTACGCGGTTTTATCATACATTTTAAACATTTTTAGGATTTTTAAATTTATATCTACTTCAATGTTAAATTCTGAAATTTCAAGTATATAGACAAAACCAACTTATATCAACAAAAAATATAAGTGATGATAAATGTAAAATAATGCATGTATTCAGGATTTTATGCATTTTTGTCCTAGAATTTCTACTTTTATGCCTTTTCGTTTATATTTATATCTAAGGGATTTTAAAAACATTTCGGACTAAACTTACATCATTGAAATGCATATAAATTCTTAGATTTTATGCAATTTTATAAATAAATTAAACATTTTTATGTTTAAATGCATATCCAAAGTAAATTTAGACAATTTATGGATGTTTGTACCTTTTTGTGTTTTTTAAATCAATTTAATAACAAAAGTCAAATAAATTTCGACCATTATGGATGCTTATGCCCTTTTTCGTATATTTTATAACAAAATTAATTAAAAAATTAATTAATAACTCTCAGAAATAATCCCTAAAACTCAAAGTTTTACACTTCTTTAGAGCTCTCGAAATTGTAGTTTTAGATTGACAAGTTTAATCGTGCTTTTAAGAGCTTTAGAAATTGCATTTTTAGGTTTACAAGTATAATCGTACTTTTAATCTTAAAAACCTGTTGGTAGAGTTGATTGCACTACTTTTAAGTAAATTATTACAGATTACTGCGTCCGTGACTGCAGCTAATAAATAACAATTTGTCAGATAGGGAAGTAATAGAGATAGGAGTAGAAAAGCAAGTGGGTTGGCAGCAGGACGACCCATTTTCGACGCAATAGTCCCTGTAATCCGAAATCCGGAAAAATAATGGCGTCCGTGTAAACTCGTTATAAGAGACCATTATTAACGGATTGCATTTCACTTTCGCTGAAGCTTTTCAGTGCGTAAAAGAACGGAAAATCGAGGACTTGAATGTGGAGTGAGGTGGAAAAGTTTTTATTGCCGACGTGATTTTCCGCGCCACGCCTGCCTGGGCCTGTGGGGCACATTCAATATGCTTTTGTAGGTCATTTTCTATTGGGTTGTAAGTGAATGTGAATTTTGAATTTACTTTCGTATCCTTTAAATTCTCTGGTCCTTTTGTCCTTTAATTTTTTTCGGTAGGAATTTAAAGGCATTTTTGAAATAATTCCTGTAGTTGAAATTCCTAGATTGTTAATATTGCTTACCGTCTGAATCTTCAACTACATTTTAAAATACAGGATAGAAACTTGCCGAGGTGTATACGACAAATTGGAATTGAAAATTCCAACACATCCTGAAAATCATACATTTTCCCACTACCTTTTCACTTCCGTGCTTCTAAAATCTCTCCTATATTTCACTCTGTGATTTATCCGAGGACTAGCAGTGGGAGAGTTGAGAATCTCTGCCGTGTGTACGAATAGCAATAGTCCTCGTTTCGGTGGCAAAGGAAAATTTAAAGTCCCAACAACCGTGAAATGCAATAAAAACGTAAAAAAGTATTCGTCACCGTGTGCCGTCTGCGCCAAAGCATAATCCCCGAAACTCAGGGAGCTGACGTGGCTGCATTTTCCCAAATAGCTCAATATGGTTAGTAGTGGTGCAGCCAAGCTGGTGATGGAAAACTGCACGCTTTTCACAGCAACACCGCTGAAAGCCATCTGTAAGCGATGCGTCGATGCGCGCGAATGCAATTTGCAGCCGCTTGTGCCACTGATGTGCCATACAATACGAATTTTCCATCAAATTTTCCCTGTCCTCTTTTCCTTCTTCTTCTCTGTCCTACCATTTTCACAGCTCCACCGAGTGGAAACATATGCTAGTTATGTGCATATTCTTCTACCCGGCGGCGGTGAGATGCTCTCCGCCGTTCACGTTCAGTATTTTCTGTATTCATTAAACTGATTACCGACAATTCGCTCACGAAAAACGATTAACCTAACTGCTTCCTAAACTCGTAAACTAATCGCTCGTTCCAATTTCAATTCCCGTCAATTTCTCTTCCTGACAGGCAATGTTGTGACGTGTATCGCTCGTCATCGCTCTTCATCAAGTGCGTAGCATCGTGCTAGCGTGCCGTTGCATTCGCATACATTTGATTGTTTTGATATGCATCGATTTGCATGCAAATCGTTGAATGATTGCCCACGCTTCGCTCCTCGACACTGCCGCTCTGCAAGCCTTGTAAACGCCAAGAGTGCAAATATTCCACATTGCGCACACGGCTATTCCCTAAACGACCGCTAGAAAATAAATTAAAAAACAAGAATATAACTCAATTTCGCGAATTTAGACCGTCCACCATCAAATTCAAAATGTTACAGGATAGTTAAATATAATTGGATTTTTTTGCGACATAACTTCGTTTTCGTTGGCCAACCAATGAAAAATAACATATAAAGTTGATTAGGAAAGGCTTGACTTGAATTATGGGAAAGAATGTTTGCATTTCACGCTTGACGTTTGCTGAAAAAATAATTTTGACAATGTTCAATTATGAAAATCGTGATAATTCATGCGAATAAACTCGGGTTCGAAATCTAATTTTAATTTTCAAATGAATATTGCATATTACATATTAATATTGTTTTAATTGGGGTTATATTAAATTATGTTTAATTATTTATTCATCATTTGTTACTATTAGCATAGACGCATAAATTATAATTATATATTAGCACAAAAACATAAATAAACACTACGAAAAAAGGCTCCGAAGGTCTTCTCGCTTAGCAATCTACCGTAAAGGGCCGGTTAAGATGTTTTTTGGGCATTGCCTGCGTAGAACTAACCAGGAAAATTTGGGCATATCAGGGGGCACTTTGGAGGCTACACAGTACCTGTAATTCAATTGCTCTACTTGTTTTCCTCTAAAGCACCGATCTTGCGTGCAGGTATTCCCCGAAACGGCCGTGACCTGTGAAGAGGTGAGACAAACAGAAATTGTCAGAAAAGCAAAAGGTGCTGCCCTTCTTTGAATTGATAAGAGCGATCGCCTGTTTTTCTGGTAAGATCGGTTGGCATACCTATTCTGAAGTTTCATTCATATCCAGGATCCAGTCCTATGTTTTCTGACATCCTCCTCTCTTTTACTAATGTCTTTTTCATGCAGTTCAATGATTATCGTCACACAACAGTAACACCTGAATTTTCATTTCAGAACACCTTTTATGGTATTTGCAACAGAGACTCTTCAGATAAACGCCCAAGATCCTATTCAGTCTTATCAAGATGTCCACCATCAATGCGTAATTACCAACGATCTGTCTCAGACGGCGTCCAAAACTGCGTCGGCGAGGAACAACTCTACATGATGGACCTCAACCATGGAAACCCCGATGATCATAGTCATCAACAAAGAAAGACCTCCAATTCCAGCCTAAGATACCACCAAACTCAAACACGACATACAAATGGTGCCCCCCCGAACCAACCTCTTCCCCGGAAGAAATCTTCCCTGGAAGAGTACCGCACCCGAATACATTCCCAATCGTCAAACACAACCGTCCTAACAACAACAACAACTATCAGCAACATTCTACCCACAGACAAGTCCTACCAACCGCAACTGAAACCTCTGAAAGAGAGCGAAAGCAGGTACTTTGTCAAATTCCTCAAGATCTTCAACAATAACGACGCAAAGAATCGAAAAAAGCACTGTGAAGAGGACGCTTCGGATGAGGCTGACGGTATGATGTTAGACACAGACAAAGCAGACGATATCAGCAACTCCAGCCTGCAGGACTGCGAAGACATGGAGTACCCAATGACCGCCCACTTAACTGACTTAGTTAAGTACATGGAGGAAGTCAACGACGATCTGAAGGCGACGCGGCGCAGTTCATAGCAAGCGGTGCGCATTATGATTATCAACGAAAAGGCTGATTTACAAATATGTGATGAGGACGTGAAACTGCAAGTAGACGTGCAGCTACACAACGAGGAAGAACTGAAGCCTTAAGTCACAATATACGTAATCAAATGCAATCAACCAAAAATGGTCGAAACTCTCTACTTACCTTGATCGGCATTACTTACCTTGATGAAAAACGAGAGTGTAAATGTTCTATGTTTAAATAACGTAAAACATCAATGTTTCATAAAAACTGTTATAGAAACCGACTTAAAACCTAAACAGATTTAAGGCCTAAGTAATAATAATCCAAAGATGTACTTAACGCTATAAAATGTTATTTATGTCAACTATTGTTAATAATAATAAATATTTTAACATTACTTCATTTTCTTTTGAATCTTAAACATGTTTATTTAATACAACTAGCGCCATCTAGATGTGATTTCTTGAAGTTGTCTATTTTAAAGAAAATATTTCAACGTACCGCCAGAAATTATATACCTGGATGTGTTAACTTATTGAGTTCCAGTGTAGGCAACCCACGAAGCACACATATTAAGTCTGGTTGCCTACCGTCATTATTTAAATGATTTATTTGCGCAGGTAGTTCGCGCATCTCCTTCCTTCATGAATGTATTCAAGAGTTATTGAGTTGAGTTGATTTTAAGTTACAAGGGAGTTTCGTTAAAACATTAAGAGAAAGAGAAGAGTTCTCACGAAGTATCAACAGTAAGAGTTATATAGAAGACACAGTTGTACAGAAGAATATTAAATAAAAGTTTTGATTTTATAAAGTTAAATTGAAGAATAAATTATTACCGCCAAAAGGTAAACCTTTTGGCAACCGTACGTTTTTGGTGCTCGGGATTCCTGGTAAAGATCACCCTGAAAATCATTACGTATAACTCGCAATGAACTAATAACCCAACAAAAATTAAAATTTGTAGTCAACAGTTGCAGGTGAAGGCGCAAGAAAAAAGACGCAGTAAGTACTGTTTTTACACTGTATTACTTAACAACGATATAAAAACAACTAAAAAATATTTCCAACACTTTAACAAAGGTGCGTCGCGCACAATTTCATTCGTACGTTCGATTTGATTGTAGTATTTACAAAGCTAAGACATAGAATCACAAGTGTACTTCCCACTCCCTCGCCCAAGAAAAAAAAAACCAAGAATTGATTACAAAAACGGGTTCGTAATCATGTTTCCATATTTCCCATTTATCCCACTCTCAAAATATACAAGATTTATACAGAAACTGGTGTACATAGTGTGTTTCAAAAATTGCAATGTTTGTGTTCGTGCTTGTTTTTTGGCCGCACACGGAAAGCAACAGTCACAGAAAACACTAGCAGGGAGACAGACAGACTGACACACCGCCCGCTTATCATTTTGGTTTCTTTCTAGAAAAATATAAATTAAAAACATAGAGTTAGGCGCGCTTGTGTCACATCGATTTTTCTGTTTGGTTGCGATTTGCTTATCAGTGCCCAGCAACCGACAACAAGTCCACCATCATAATCATTATCAGAAAGAATAATTTTATTAGCAATGTCGCGAGCTAAATCTGCTCGTAAAAATTGCTCTCTCTCTCCCCCTCTCACTATGAAGGTACGGATGAAGAACTTTACCCTCATAAATAAAAACCCGTAGTTTTTTTTTAGTTTGTACCGGACAAACTAAAGACTATTCTATAATTTAGGGTGTAAATAATAAGTTGAAAGAGTGATTCTGTAAAATTAGTTGAGGCTACTCCTAACCTTAAAGTTTAGAAGAGGTTTTTAACCTCAACTAGTTTTATAATCTCCTCACGGAAGAAAGCTATGGGTAGAAATAAGGTTAGATGTGTTAATGTTATGAAGGTTATAGACAAATCAGGAATATAACATTAATGAAGTTTATAACCTCGAAAATGCATAACCTCAATTATATTGACCTAACCTCAAACCAAAGAAAGAAGAAAAAATTAAGTTAGAAAGACCACCGCCATCGGAAGAGACCAAAGAATAGAAGAAAAAAAAACAAATTCATGCATGTATTAGTATACGCAATATATACAAAATTTAAAGCTTTTTCGGCTCGGGTGCCACCGACTTGGGCGCGCCGCCCGCCGTCGTCGGGGGCGGAATAATCGGCGGCACACCGCACTCGCTGCCGCCGGCGGCCCCCGTCGCCGCCGCCGGCATCGGCACCTTGAATTTATCGTCTTTTGATGCTGCGCTTGTTGCCGTTGCGGACGCAGTTTCATACCCTTTTTGGGAGCCTCCTCCTTCGGTCGCTTGCTGTTCCTGCTGCTGTTCTTTCTTCTTCTGCTCCTCGTCAACTTGGAGCGGTTCTGTGGGGGGAATTTGTGATGGAGTCGCGCTCGCTGCCGGTGTCGGCGTGGTGGTTGGTGGCGTCTTCGTGGATGATGGTGGTGTTGCCCCATCGGCGGGCGGTGTAACCGCAGTCGCCGACGCAATCGTCTTAGCCGCCAGCTTGGCTTCTATCTCCCGCTTCAGAGCCTTTTCGATCTTATCCTCCACTTCGAGGATCTCTTCCTTGTCGAGCAATTCGAGGAGTTCGTCAACCTGTTGTGCGCTGAGCTGCACATTTTCCTTGCCAATCACTTCAATAACCTTGAAAAAAAAATTATTAACACAGTATTCATGGGGCGGTTAATGAAGAAAATAATACCTTGAGGACATCCTCAACCTTAATAGAACCATCCCGATCGTCGTCAATCTTACTCAGCACATGCTCAATTTGCTTCAGCCTAGACTCATCTGGAACTTTTTGAATCTTCTTAATAGCCTCCATAATCTCGTCAATTTTGAGGAGTTCCACTTCCTTTTCAGCGGCAGGCGAACCAATATCCTTCTTAAGAAGCGCTTCTTTTCGCTCCAATTCCCTGAGAACATCATCCATCCCAGTAATCATCTTGGAGACACGGTTAAACAACCTCTTCGCTGCCTTTGTCTCCTTAATGTCGGGAATTGCAGCCTTCTTCAGGTCCTGTACGTCCTCAGTATAATCAGCCATTTGCTCCTTGAGCACATCGATCTCGGCTTTCTCTACAATAGTCTTTTTCTCCTTGGATAATGCGCCCAACGCATCCTCCAAAGCCTCCACGTCCTTCGTATGAAGCACCTCCTCGGTCTTGGTGATTGGTACAACCGGCTGCGCTTTCTGCGCCTTGACTGCCTCCTGTGCAACCACCTGCTCTAGTTTACCAGGAGTAACGCCCGTGTCTGAGGTAAGCACCGGCGCTGAATCCTTCAGCAGCTCCTTCTCGCGAATCTGGCGCTCAGCAATCGCAAGAATATCCTCCCCTAATTCCTGGCGCTCTTCCTTGATCTTACGGGCCTCTTCCATAATAACCTCCAGCTGCACTTTGTTGTCGATTTTACCCTCACTCTCGCCAATCGCGTGCTTCGTCTGAGTAACAATCGTATCGGGCAGGGCACTAATCGTCGCCTTGAGCTTGTCGCTCGTGGGAATTGTTTCAGGCAACATCAGGGCACGCGAGAGAAGAAGCAACGATGGTGGAACCTTCTCGTTCAGACTAAGGTCCAACCAGTCCTGCAGCTGCCCTCGCAGCCGCACCTCCGTAACGCCGAACGCACGCATACCACGCGCTCTGCACGCCTGCTGAACCTCCCACAGACTCAGGGAATCTACGCCCTCCTTCTGGATCATCTTATCATCTGCCGCCAACGAGCGCAGCTTCATTCGCAGCTGGAATCTCAGCAGATTATTCGTACCCAACGTTTGCACTTCCAACACTCGACACAACGCAACCAGTTGGTTGCGCGACAGCGAGTCCAAGGTAATTTCATCATGGAAGAGCTTCGAAAACTTCAAAATCTCCTCGTTCGACACCTGCTCCCCAGAAGTGCGCACCTTGTTGAACCATTCGGAAAATTCCTTCGCCTGTACGGAATTGTGATCCCTGTGCTGAACGCTCATATCGTCCAGCGTTTGCTGCAGAAATTTCGCCATCTCCAGCTTGACCTTCAAACTCTGCTTCAGCTTATCCTCCTTCTCGGTGGCAGATTGGAAGGTCGAAGGCAGCATTCCAGGGAAAAATTTGATAAACAACGGTAGGAGGAATTCCATGAAAGGTACGATGATAAAGACCGAAAATGGGACCAGCCGAAACATGTCACCGACTGTGCGCATCAACAGCCGATACTCTCTCCGTGTTAGCGTGTTACCGTTCAAGACGCGCCATAGAAGACCATACGATATACGAATATCGATGAATAGGAGCCGAAATCCGTGATAATAGTGTCGCAGCTCATCTAGAACCTTGTCTTTGATACTCTTTTTTGCGACGGCTTTGGGCGGCGATTCCGCCGGCACGCCACCACTCTTCTTCTCTTCCGCTTCCGCCTTTTCTTTGATGGCCTTCACGGTAGCTTCCACCTTCGACGAGGGCTTCAGCGGCTCATCGAAACGTATGGACGTAGTGTGAAAGTGGCGGGCACCAAGCGGCAGAGGCACAGAAGGTTGCTGCAGCAGGAATTCGAGCAGCGTATTTGGGCGTGATGATGTGGACGAGGGTCGGGAAAGTGTGTGTGATTTATTCGTGGGATGTTCTTTGCTGAATTGGATGGTGTTATTCAGGGCCGGGCAGCTTACTATACCATAGTTCAAAGAGCCTACAAATAATCATCGGATCAACTCCACATATTTTGGTCTTTAAGCCTTAGTTAACACTAAAACACGGAGAACCAGTTTCACCACATTTTGAAACAAAAATCAACTAGTTCCAGGACAGGGCCAAAGGAAAGAACAATGAATCTCAGAAATCAAGAAGGATTAGGAACATTAATGACTCAAGTCTCAAAATGATAGGAAATCAAAGGGACTATAAACAACTTACAGGAAGGATCTGTATTATTATTTAATATCAAAACGTAACATTCATATAACGATACCTTCCGACTGATAAACCCCACTAACACATCATCAAAGCTACATAATGACACCTTATTTTGTAGTTTTTACTACTATAAGCTGTGAAAGCATGATGTATCTTTATGTTTTGTAAACCAAATAAAGATATTGGCAGATCCTTGGATAGTACCCCGAAAAAACGAGTTTGTTTGGATTTTGCATAACAAAAACAAAACTTAAGTAATCAACAGAGGAAAAAAAGTAGGGTTAAGTGATCACAGATTCGACTCATCGTACTCACATTTCTGAACGATGCCATAGTGGCCTTGTCGCAGGGTGGGAGATCGAAGAAACACTTGCATTTTGAAATTCGTCTACAAAGATGGGATGGCTGATCTTCCTGCTGATCGTCGTCGTCGTGGTCGGAGAGGGAGAAGAGGAACGCGGCGCGTTGTTCCTACACACACACACTCTCTTCAAAAGGTTCGCACGTTCGTTGGTGTCGGTTATGCACGCCCGCTGCACGCAATCGCCATGAGACAGTCAGAGAGAGATGTATGAAAAAAAAAAAACGAACATGTACACGCCACACGCGCTCGTCGCTTTTTTCCAGATCGTTCGTGCCTTTCAAATAACAAACAGCGCGACGGAATGCCCGGAGGTTAGACTGATTTAGAAATTTTCCAGAGAGTAGAATGTGACATCACTCCCTGTCACACAGACGGCGCGGACTGCTCGTGTCTGACTGCGCTCCACCTGGCTCGTATCACCCCTACACCAACAACACAAATCCCTGCAGCTCCGCAACTATTTATACAAACATACGACGCACAGGCAAACACGACTAAAATGGGATGTGTAGGCAACCAAACATACGCACTGATTAGGCTTCGAAATTGGACGGCGAAAATGCGGCGATGCAATGGAGATTTATTCCGGATTTGTAGGATACAATGTTCGAACTTAGAATGAGGTACGATGCAATGTCTGTACTACATTGTCCCACACAGAAGAACACATTTTCTTATACAACGAACACGGAATAATTTTGCCTCAACCGTCTGATTGACTTGTCACGTCTACAGTGCTGCCAACAGACAGAACATGGATACTGTCAATTTAATGCCATTTCAAGTTTAAAAACTGCGTTTTTCTACTAAATTTTACTATAGAACAGGACCATACTGTGTAAATTAGGACAGAGGAGCAGTATAAATAATTCCTGCTAGTTTTGAATATGGTATGGTTGGTTATAAACTGGAGAGACATAAATCTAGGGAGGCTACGCTTTCGCGCGCTTTTTACATTTGAACCAAAAATTTTTCCTGTGAATTATACTTTTTTTTTAATGAGAGAAACAATTTAATCAAGAAAATGTTCAGAATATTAAGCATTATCAAAGTTATCTATTTTAAATATCGTTCCTATCTTTCGCAGTGCTACCAACCTCGTTGAAACTGTCAAAAATCAGCTGCTCCTACCGTTCCCCTTATGGTTCTCCTGGTTCTCCACCAATATTGCAAACAAGTATAAATTATAGTTTCAATCAACTAGAACTAAATTGTTTAAATGGAAAAATGGTAATGCACCGAGCGTTATTCACTTGGTTCATCCTACTCATTTTCGTCGTCTTCCTTTTACTGCGTTTGGAGGGTAGAATCAATTGGAATTGGTTCTTTATATTCTTTCCATTATGGCTTTACGACTTAGTGCTCTTCATCGATGCGATTGCAACGTTTGCAATGCACTGCAAGCATGAAACGTTCAGGAAGATCATCAGCAAGAAAGACAACTACATCATTTTCATTGTACTATTAAAAGTGACAGCTCAAATTCTAATTTGCCTGAAACTAGAGTATAAATCACTGAATCTAAGCTTATTTCATGTTCTCCTGCCATTTTGGTTACTTTTACCAATCTTAATTTGCAACGTCACTGTTACTTTGTATAAAGTTAATCAGAGTTTTAATAATTAGTTTTAAAACTTAATTATTATTAATTCATTGTAAATTGTAAGGTTGGTAGATTTAAATTGTAAGATATATGTGTACGAAAAGACTGATTATGAATAAAAAATCTCAAAATATATTAGTTAATTTTATTGAATTGTAACCCGGTCTACAAGTACGAAACGTAACCTTAAAATATACCTTTCAATAAAGTATCGTTTTGTGAGGTGAAAATGGTGAATTTACGAGGTTGGCGATATGGAGCTTTTATAGGTTCTATTGTGGGGATGATAGGATTGGCAATCTATCCAATTTGTATATATCCAATGCAACATATAGAAGAATACAGTAAGTATATACATAGGTCCCTAAATATCATGCATCAAGTATGTTAAGACATTTTATTTTTAGAGGAAATACAGAAACGAAATAGACAAGGCATTGTACAAGCTGATATTCAGCCTGGAAGTAAGTTCCTATCCTCTCATAGAGGCTAATATTCTAATTGATATTGATTCTAGATATGAAAGTGTGGTCAGATCCTTTCCAACCAAGAAAGATGTAAATATTTTGTAGGATAACTATGTAGGTTGTACAATACAATGTAGAAAATTCATATTTATGTATAATACATTTTGTTTGTATTTGAGGCAAGAAACTCTTATTCCTTCCTCTGTGATGTTCTTATTTGAGGTTCAAGAGTTTATCGCTGACCCAAGTGAAGCTTGGGATGTTGCAGGAGTATATATCTTTAATCAGAAGATATTTTTTTGTCCCGTCACGGTCGCCATTTTAGTTTCCCCTCCTGGGAATAGGTAGACCGAGTTTGCGTCAAAGATCTAAAGAATGTTATGTGGGGTATGATGTGTGTCGCGAGTTACGTGTACGTTAGATTGATGCGATTGTTTAAAGAGTAATTAACAGTCTTATTATCACATAAGTAACATTTTGGAAATACATCAGGTAAGCTCGGGACAGGAGCTGCGAAGCCAGAGAAAGTATGTCCTCAAAGAAAGATAATGGCCTTGAGGGTGCGTTAGAGCAAGAACGATAGCAAATGAAGTGAGACCGAAGTAGTGCGTCTGTCGCAGGGGAATTATACCTGCACCTATGAGAATTCATGCAAAGTGTAGAAACATATGTAGATCTGGAAGAAGTGCAATGTTGAAATTCAGAAAATATACAGTGGAAAACAACACTTTCATGCCCACCTGCCTCTCCCCATGATCCTGTATACTTGAAGAGGAAACGCAAGTATGGCCGCTGCTTGTGATAGACCTACCGACTCATGCTAGTCTCCTACGATCCGCCTTAGCATTATACCTCCTGTTCGCCAAGAAAGTATGACCTTAGGGGTTTATATTCATAATAAAATGCAGTTTTACAGATAGAAACGATTATAATTTTATTCGTGATTTATTAATGTACTCAGTTTTATACACATAATATTCACAGGTCATCATCGTATTATCGATTGGTATTGTGCATAGTGCTGGATTGTTTCATATTTATTGGAAAACACGTCTCTGGCTACAATTTCCATCCAATTTTATTTTCCTACCACAACAAAAGAAACTTCGTCCTCCCACGCTGACCATACAAATTGCGTACAAATACAATATTGACCCAAATACGTGTGAATTTCGTCTATCAATTGATTTTTTTGTTTTGCTTCATTTCGTCTACGCCTAGACAAATTCGGTTCACCTTATCAATGTTTATCACAGCTATAGGCATGCTCACGTTTATTGTGTATGGATTTCGTACGCGTGTATCGTTAATTAAACGCTTAGATGCTAAACTAATTACTTGCTTGCGTGATATACAGAGTATACAATCATAAATTTCGTAGACAAATCCGTTTACATAGAATATAATAATTTATGTCTTCGTGGCGAAATGTTCACACGTTTATTGTGCTTGAAATACACTTAAATTGCATCAAATTGTGTGAAGAGTGAGAACAGTTTCAGAAAGTGTTTTAAAGTGCTTATGAAGTGTTGATGACAATAATACGTTCTGTCTTTTATCCAATTTTTGTATTCAAAAAAGCGTCTCTTTCATTGTGATTTAAGGGACAAATGATAAAATGGCAGTGGCTTAAAAATGGTACTACAAACTACGAAAAACTCGAAAATGTTTTGTTAGCTTAGTTTATAAATCAATGGACGGTGCGTCTTTTAGAAATAGTGCATTTTCATGGAAAACTCTTGAGGAATCCAGAGGAAATTAGAAAATAAATGTGTGTACATTCCATCTTTGACGCCTTCCTAACATGACTACAAGTCTAACCCTCATCTAACTCATTTAATCGATTTCGCCACTTTCGGCCGCCATTTTGTTCCGCTTGTCAACTGTTATTTCGATGACATTCGGACACCGTTGGCCCAGAAAGTACATAATAGATTCACGACTAATTAATATCAATATTCAGTGCTAGAGGATGCAGTCGTTTACACATCTTATCAAAGGTATTTACATGCAATAAAGGGATTCGAAATGCGTTTAGAGTGCGGCCATCTTGTATCACGCCCGCCATCATGTATTGCGTCCGCCATCCTTACCATTTTAGTCATCCTTAATCTCTATGTTTACTGGAGTAATTCTAAACGCGGTCTTACAGTTAGCCCTTTCGACTTCAAACGTAACTTCTTACATTTTAGTGTTTTTTTAACGTTACTTAAGTTTAGGTATGCCTAAAAAGTTAAAATATTAAGGGCAGGGTTGTTGAGAGGTATTCTGGAGTATACACACGTAAATAGATATTATTATCCACGGTTTTATACAACCGATTCTCCATTTTTGGTGTTGATAGTGGTTCATTTGGCATTTAGCAATACGAACCTTTAAAAATGAACGTTTCTTCCGATAAAGTTATTGTGTAATCGTTGGACACGTATCTAACTTTCTTTAGTATTAGTTTTAGATGTCTTTTGAAATAATGATAACGCTAATGCCCGTTTCTGTACCTTTTTAAACCGGTATTTTGTGACCTTAATATCCAGGATATCGCCCGATTTGATAGAAACCGTCGAAGACACTCGTGAGGCCATGTGAATCGTATGGGACCATAGAGGATCGTCCACTGGACATTGGTACAAAGGCCAAACAAAACAAAGCGACTAGAACGACCACCAAAAAGGTGGGCTGGCTCCTGAACATTAAGGTCAGAAGATACCGAGGTATGAAACCTTTCCGAAACAGGCATCTATTGAAAAAGAAGAAGATAACGATAATCGATTTGAAGCTGTAATTTTAACTTTAGGCATTTCGATATTTTCATTAATAAATATAAAAACTTGAAATTATGCAAGATAAAACGTGTTTGAAAAATCATATTTTCGGCAGATTCCTATTTTTTATTCTTCTTATATTACCATGACATTTCCGAAGTTGCGCAAAAATAACTTGAGCAATGTTTATTGGAAGCTACTTTTTTGACCTTCCGCAATGTTTTATTGCACTACCTACCGAAACAAAACGGTTCCCATGTGAAATGTACTCTCCCCAATAGAAAATACTGATTCCGTGAGTGGAACCGACCATTTTTTCTAACTATTACCGTAAAAATATCAAAATGCCAGATGTCTCTCCAAAATATACCAAACCCTATGATGTTTCTTCGTATTGGTGCTTCTCGTTTTTTTTTTCTTTTTCGCTAAACATATTCATATATAACAAAGTTATAATAATCATAAGATCACGGCAAAAAATCTTCTCAAAATTTATACTAATCGTAAGAAAACTCGAATAAATGAATGAATATCAAACACATTGAGCAATTTCCGATTAATTGTAAGTCTTCACTTATACATGTGTTTCGTATGGTTATAAATGCCTGCTGATGTATGATATTTCGACTGTAATGTTAAATATTCCTTCATACTTCATCCTTCATACTTTAAACCAATCTTTTCAGTTATCAATTCCACCAAATGTGCCTAGCTTAGTCAGTCTTGTTCAACGAGTAGTGCTCGTTGTTTTGATTCTCGAGGCTCTCCTTCTGAAAGATCTTGAGAAGATCCATGGCTTCCTTGGCTTGGCGTTTTTCGATGAGATAGCGGCCGGAAGCCTCCTTCAGCTGTTCGAGGAAGACTTTGTCGGGAAAGTGTAAATCGGCGAATGAGTCCGGGTCCATGTCGCTGAGCAACTCCAACTCGGGACCACCGAGTAGAGACACATGGCAGAGGTTGTGTTTGATCTTATCGACGAGGCCAGCCAACTCGGGTCCACCTCTTCCGTCGTCCAATTCGTCAATGTTAAGGCGACATGGGGGCACCGGGGGCAGCCATTTCTCTTCTTTACGTAGGACCATCAAAGTCGTATGCGGTTCAAGGGTTGCGAAATACTCGTCGTCATCGATTTCGGTGCCGTCTGTTTCCAATACCTTGGAATGAAAGAGATTTTTAGTTTGATATACTGTTTAATAAGGTTATTGGGGTTTTAACTCTTAGATTTATAGCGTTATTTATAAGAACATGAGAAGCCATTTCAGATTCGATTAAGTTGAAAAAAATCGGTATTTCAGTCGGAATTCCGTTTTACAAAGTTTTAAAACGTAATTTAAAGTTAAAGTTAAATTTATATTTAAACACATTGCTAGATCTGTTCAAAGCTGTTTGGAACCATATTTTCCACTATCACTATCAAAATTAATTAATGTCATAGAAATCACCTATTAATAACCCGATGACATCACTACAGAATATTCCAAACAATACAAAGCGTGACGTGAACAATAGAAGACAAAAAAGCTCACTGAAGCGTGTAATCCGAAACTTTAGAAATGCAACGCTGGCAAATTAAACTACTTAGCCTCCTCATTAATTCCTTCGAATTCAAAAGCTCACGATGATAATGAGAAAATCGTGTCGGTTCTTACCGAAAACCAACGAAAAAAGCAACGGCATTCACTCCTAGGAAATATCAAGCTGATGGATTGCACCATTTTAAAAAGGAATTCCAAGAAAGGCTTTTCTATAAACTGATTTTCCCCATTTACCCATTTTCGTACTCTTTGCTTTTTGCTCAAAAACACGCTTCACATAATAAAATTTTCCAATTTTAAAATTCTCATAATTCTTTATGAAATTATTGCGAAGAATTACTAGCTCCAAGAATGACACAAGAAAGACTATGGGAAAACGTTGGGAAATTTACGTCTACAAATAGACCTAGGGAAATTTAATAGATGACTATCACCTTTGCGGAGGTGGCAATAAAAGTGGGCAAAACGAGGAAATTGAATTTCAGATTTTATGACATTCGACATCTCTTTAACAAATTGAATTTCGTAGTGTTATTTTTACACGTGTCATTTATACCAGTTTGTTTCATTCTACAAATTATTCATTTTTTTTTTGTTTTTTTTTTCGGTTTTTAGCGCTAGACAACCATTTCTGTTCACGTTAGTTTCCATCCCGCAGGATCGGGTCTCGTCGTGCATTAATATATGTGTGCTTTTTACGGAAATAAGTTGCAGGCCCACCAACCTTCCTCCTTATTCAAGACTTGGGAAAGTGAGTAGTGTGATATATTTTATATAGCGATATGAGGAACCGAACCTGGAACTATAATATTTCCTAATTAAGTTATTTTATTCAAAAAATCAGGGTTTATTCTTTAAACCATATCTCATTGATACTGAAAATTTCAAATCACTTGGAAATATTCTCATTGGTTGAGTTTTTTTTTTGTTTTGTCTTTTTTGGCGTCTTTTAGTGGTCTGATAGTGTTGTAACTTGCCATTCTTCAGACTTAACATTTTAATGTGTGTTGTGGCACTTGTTCCTTCAAAATTTGGACGCAGACTTTGTTAATCTTTGAATTTAATATTTGCTTACTTTGGATCGATCTCTTTGCACGTTTTAAAATGTTACTCATTTACTTGTATTCCTGTTCACACATTTATAATGGTTATGTTTTTGAGGTTTTTTATTAAGCTTTCTTCAGTTTCAATTTTTCGAGGGTCTAGCACTCCACAAACTATTTGTCAATTGATTAATATTCGTTGAATGTGAATCCGAAATCTAGTACATTAAATCCTCGTCTACAAATTACACAATTTTCCATCATGTTTCATTGTATCATTTTACTTTTTCGTTTATGATTGTGTATTCCGAAGTTATTGCTTGTGTTTGCCACGTAAACGTGACTGCTACCCTATCTGAATATTAAAGCACTGTTTTCCAGCCGTCCTGTTGGGACCAAGAAAACTGGGAAAACTCGAAAACTCGACGTTGTGGGAATGGCGAAGGTCATGTTTAATTAGTAAATGTTATTATGAGCTTAATTTCCAGTAGTTTCTTGCATAAATTGCAATAATTTATAGGCTCTTTGCTGAATGTTACATTTAGTAATTGCAATTTTAATGAGAATTTTCTTTTTTAGTCTTTATTGTTAAAAATGTAAGTAAACGCTTCTAGGTTTAAGAAAGTTTAATTAAGTTCAATATTTACTTCTTTTGGGATTTTAATTAAAACTTCCGATGAAATAACTTATAATTAAAGTTTTATTGCAAGTTCATTGATCAAAGGATTTATAAGATTGCTTTGAATTGAAGTATTTAATATTCACGATTTCTAAGAGTTTAATAATACAATATTTACTTTCAACGATAGTTTCATGAAAGTTATGTAGTTTTAATGGATGTATATTGATTTGCGTTTATAATCTGAATATTTCGTTAAATTATCTCTGTTAGATTAGTTAGTCTACTGTATTGATATTTTTAATTGTACAATAAAGGAATTATTTAGTTTTATGTAGTTCTTCTTATCAGTTTAATACGACTAAAACAGCGCTAGTTTTCATTATGAATGTCCGAAATATGTCAATATCGATATATCCAAGAAGGTATATCAATAAATATTGATATTACAATTGTATAAATATAAATATCGAGATTTTACACTTTAGAAAAACCTTAAAGTTTATATTTTCTTCTACGATTATCTGTAGAGCCCATAATCATTTGTGTTGATCGTTATATTCACTATTTTCATTGTATTCACTAGTTTAATAAGATAAAACCAAAACAAGTTTACACAAAACCTAATTCTGAAACTTTGCAGACTCGTAGAGTCTACACATACATTATTAATTTATGCAAGAGTTTACTAATTATTTACTAATTAATTAACACAGACTTGGTGTTAAATAGACAACCAAGGCTTACAAAAGAACATGTCTAGGCAACCTTGGCCGTGTCTCATCCAATTGGCTCCGTACCAATCAAAACAAAACAGAGTGACATTGACAATTGCCTTACGTCGTAAAGCCCCGCCCCCGCAACCCTAAACCTAGGCCGGATCCTATTTTAAGTAGGGAAGTTACTTACAACTGTGACGTCCCCTTCGATATCCAACTTCTCCAACACCTTGGAGGTTAGCTCCTCGAGCGTGGTCGCAACCACACCTTTGCGCGTCTCGCGCGATGAGTCAGTGATTTTGAACGGATTGCCACCGCCGCCCCCAATGTGTTGTGTCTCCGCCGCCAACGCCGGTGGCGACTGCGGCGTCTGGTCGTTGCCCTCGCCCTCGTCCATTTTCAGACGAATCGCTGAATCGAACGGCGAATAACTGAAGGACGCAACAGCAACAACGCACTCGAACGAGACGTCACGGTTTAAGGTCAACGAGTATACTCACTGACTCTATTAGCAAACATTTTGTCAACAAAAATTAGAGAAAAATGAAAGCTTTGTTGAATTTTCCTGCGTTGGAGAACGAATAATGACTTTAAATGCACGAGGAGTATTTTTTAAGTAACCGAAACACTTAAAATGGTCGTCTAGGTATAGATCTATGTCTATTTGTTGTTAATTCGATGTTGATAATTCAAAGGAACAGGTTATGATGATTAAAATGATTGGAGATGATTGTGGGGAAGACCACACGCCGGGAAGATTGGTGGCAGACTGGATTCAATTCTGTTTGGATCCGTCTACTAGGACTTACATCGTACAAGGGTGAAAAATTAGTGGGGGTGGAATTTCCCAATTTTCACTTATGGGGGCGCTGTAGATTCAACTCTGGGAAATTCATCGAATTTTCTTCATATAACATAGAAAATAAGTTTAGGACACTCCTTGTTATATTTTTTGTACTTCTGCTCCTAAAAGCAGTTTACCTTGCATAACCTAAAAATTTGAGGAAAATCCCCTTGGAAAGGGGATAAAAGTTTATATAAGTGTAGTATTATAGGGTTTTGTGGCATCGGCTTGAAATTCCCACGCGTCTGTAATCTAACTAACACCTCGATACTTACATACGCCTGAATAATTAATTAGATTTGACTAGAGATGCAACTTTTCGGATATAAACGAGTTACCTTTGTCTAAATTTCTTCGTTCATTTTCAGGTGGCTTACGTGAGAGTGACTAGGGATACATGTCTGAAAGTCGTCTAGAGGTTATTGGCGAGACTTCACCCCCCAAACCCGGACCGAGTTTGGCTGGGGTTGCAGTGAAATTCAGGTCACATTATTTGCGTAGGTCTAGACATGTTTTTGTCGTCTGCAATAAAATATGTCACAGGGAATCTTTGAATAAAAACAATAACGTAATGGTCTGTAACAGCTTTTTGCGAACACTTCTCCAAAAAACGTTTAACTTTCGAGATAATTAAGTTCAACATTCATGAATTTTCAACAATTGTTATTTTTTCGAAAACTTTAAAACTTTTTCAGGATGTTTTAGTTAGTCTTAAACAGAAAAATCTCCTCTTTCAAATGATACTAATTTTAGCGCAATGGAAAAACACTTAATTTTTATCTCGGAAATTGTCAAGGTCATCGGGCCAAAACAAGTCCCACGTGAAAGTGCTTTCTTACCCTTTCTAGAATATACAAGACATTGAAATGATCTATAATAGTTTCAGAGATATAAGCGGTTTAATAAATATGGAACTCCTAGTTCCCAAGAACATCCCGAGTGACGTTGCGAATATTATAAACTGATCCACCAAAGAGAGCGTCTGATTGTAATCTGTGATAACTGTGGTGATAACCATAGATCTGTGATCTGTGCCATAGATTATATAGATGGTGATAACCTTACAATCACAGATTTCTATAAGATACCCCACTCTATTTGGTTCGTTTATATTATGAACAGCGCTACTTGCGATGTTTCAGGGAACTAATTTCGAAGTTTTGCAACCATGACAGCAGTAGTTTCATATTTATTAATATAAATAAAAACTAGAAGGAAACACAATGCGCATGCTTAAAATATGTATTGATATGTATAAAACATAAAAAATAGTAACAATTACAATGAAAGGAGAATTGTTTTAAGAGTGGCAAACAAAATAATGTGTCCTCTGTAAACTTTCTTACCTTGGGAGATTTAGTTTGCAACTCCATTTGGGTTACCAACAAATTTTCTCATGGGCTCCATCTGCGACATCATAGTCGAAATGTTAGCGATTGCAACCATCTCGTTATAGTTTTTTAGCTGCGCCCACGGTGTGGGAGGTAGTAGGGTACATACCATGAAACATACGCCAATAGCAGTGCCACCTATGCTTCAATGTTAACACGCATGCGTTGGATGCTGAGCGGGAGAATAAGTAGTAGAGCACATACGTCAGCAGGAGTGTAAGCACAACTATCTGGTCAATTTTCGGTGATTATCGGTATCCGTCGTAGGTTTTCGTTGTCCAGTACCGATGGTGCTGCCGTTTGCGGCATTTCTGCTAGCATTTACCCCCACAGATCAAATTACTACTTAGGAATTATAATATTCAAAATCACCATAGTCATAGCATGCCTCCTGGAGCACGATGTTGCATGCT
>JAODAC010004394.1:9549-33006 GCA_027575185.1 Mimaenictus wilsoni
ATTGTTAGTTTCAAATTTCATAGAGATTGCTTTTTCCATCGAAAAAGTGGCATCCCACTTTTTATATTTTGATTCAGAAATTCAGTGCGAATTCATTAAAAATTCTTTCAAATCGATTTCCAACTATTTTCAGGAAAACATTTTAATATAAATTAATGAAAGCAAGAAAAGTTGTATACTGGAAATTGTAAAATGGAGTGCGTATTATTCCAAGACACGATGAGAGCAGAGTTTCGTGCTTTTCGACTTCCGATCGCTGAATCGGATTAGATCTGTCCATTTCCATTGAAACTAATGTAATACAAACCCAATAACCAAACGTGCACATCCAGTCTGTCCAACAAGCAATTTCTTTGGCGGCTTTCTGAATTGTGGCAGCCACAGATCTCTCGATGTGCGTAATCGACTTGTTTCAGGAAAATAAGTCGTTTATGCACATCTACCCATGATTTTCTCTTATATTTTAGCGAATACATTCAAAAAGTTCGGAAATTGCATGTTATTTTCTGAACCGTAGCAGTTACCGATCTCTCGATGAGCGTAATCGACTTTTTTCAGGAAAATAAGTCGTTTAAGTACATCTACACGTGATTTTCTCTTATATTTTGGCGAATACATTCAAAAAGTTTGGAAATCGCACGTTATTTTCTGAACCGAAGCAGATACTGATCTCTCGAAGTGCTTAATCGACGTTTTTTACGAAAATAAGTCGTTTAAGCACATCTACACATGATTTTCTCTTATATTTTGTCGAATACATTCAGTAAGTTCAGAAATCGCACGTTATTTTCTGAACAGTAGCAGCTACCGATTTTTCGATGTGCGTAATTCACTTTTTTTCACGAAAATAAGTCGTTTATGCACATCTAAACATGATTTTCTCTTATATTTTGGCGAATACATTCAGAAAGTTCGGAGAGCGCATGTTATTTTCTGAGCAGTAGCAGCTACCGATCTCTCGATGTGCGTAGTCGACTTTTTTCACGAAAATAAGACATTTATGCACATCTAAACATGACTTTCTCTTATATTTTGCCGAATATATTCAAAAAGTTCGGAAATCGCATGATATTTTTTGAACCCTTGCAGCTATCGATCTCTCGATGTGCTTAATCGACCTTTTTTATGAAAATAAGTCGTTTAAGCACATCTACACATGATTTTCTCTTATTTTTGGTGAATACATTCAGAAAATTCGGAAATCGCATGTTATTTTCTGAACAGTAGCTGCTACCGATCTCTCGAAGTGCATAATCGACTTTTTTCACGAAAATAAGTCGTTTATGCATATCTAAACATGATTTTCTCTTATATTTTGGCTAATACATGCAAAGAGTTCAGAAATCGCATGTAATTTGCTGAACCCTTGCAGCTATCGGTATCTCGATGTGCCTATTCGACCTTTTTTACGAAAATAAGTCATTTAAGCTCATCTAAACATGATTTTCTCATATATATATTTTTTAATTTGCGGCTCCACCCTACTGATATTTAGATGCGTTCTACTCATGGGAGGCGACAAAGAGTGTAACTTTATGATGAAAAAAGAACGAAACAAAAATGAATCATTCCCAAGATACATCAAGGCAAAAATGTCCAATTCTTGCAATTATTAAAATCGAATCGCCGCGCGCTTTGTGCCGATCTACATTTAGCTCCATGATCTTCAAAACCGCATCCAAAACGATGCTCGATGCTTTAATCTGCAACATTTCCAGACATAAAAACGCCCACAAAATCCTGTCGGTTACTTCAAAAATCATAAACACCAGCACCACAGAAACAAACCAACATTATCGATGATGATTTTTATTAAATTACGACGTGTAAATCAAAGGAAACAAACCCACAAACTTGATAAATATATCATTTAATTAATTTATAATTAATTAATTAAAACTATGCAATTCGTTTAAGATAAATATTTTTGTAATGTTTTTTTTTCTGATAGGTCTAGTATATGTTATACATTCATAGTACAACAGACAACAAATATTGGTAGACTCTTTGAATCGATTTGTTTTTTTTTTTTTGATGATTTTACACCTTTTTTACGTTAATTTCTTTGCTTTGCGTTTTATTTTCTGCAATATGAACATGCGCTACAGATGCATCAGTGTATCATTTTGTCAATCAGAGCGATCATATTTTCAATCTATATGTTTTCCAGAGTTTTTATGCTCATTTGTCATCATTTCACTTCTTTCTGTTTATCGAATGGAATACATAGTAAACACTACATTTTTGCCTATATTTATATATTATACTCGTGTGTGTATGTGAGGGTATGTGTATGTATGTGTGTATGTGGTTGCGTTTCAGTGGGTTGTGTGAAAATGTGATAATCGTCGTGTTGGTTGCATACATTGTAGGCGCAGCGCCCTTTGAGTAGTCCCGGTTGTAGGTTGTAGGATGTAGGTTTCAGTTGTTGTTGTTGTTTTTGGTAGATAGAGAGAGTATTCATATGTATATAACTTACAATTAATTATTTGTTTTAATTGGAAGACTCAGTTTTTTTTATAGTGTTTTAATATTAGTTAGTCTAAAGCTAGAGTGTGGCCGTATCAAACACGCTAGGCTAGAACACATTCATTCCGGTTGTTTGTTTTTTTTTGCATATTTTTCTCGTGTAAATTTACAACTTGCAAAACGTGGTAAAAAACAACAAACAGACAAAAAGTAAACATCAACGGTCAACATTAAACATTAAAACTATGCATTTTCATATAATTTTTGTCTGGCTCTTTCCTTGTTTACTCGTTTACGAAAAGAAAACACGTTTAGCTACTTTCATTTTTGTTCTACAAATGAAAAAACGTGTTTTTGTTAAGTTTTTGATTCTTTGCACGCATTTTCCAGCATTTTCTCGCCGCAATCGGTGATTTAAATTGTTTAATTACACATTTATAGGTTTTCTTGCTTTTATGCGCTTAGTTTTCTTAGATTAATCGACAATTACAGAATACGCAACTTAAGTAACAACAAGATGGTCGCTGGAGTTTGGAATACTTCGAATTGTTCAGTTTTCAATAGCTTTTACCTGCATATCTATGTGCCATAAATTAATGAAAAGTATATTATATGAGAGAGAATTTTAAAATAATTATAGATATGAGTCGCTAAAAAGAAAGTTTGAAATGTTCTTGGGAAGGTTTGTTTAAGTTTAAAGGGTTGTTACTAGTGTAGTAATGAATAGATACTATTAATTTTAGAGGTATTGCAAAGATAATTTAAAGAGCTTTTCAATGACGCACTACAATAATTAATAATAAAAATTTAAGTAGGAGTAATAATTAATTAAAGAATTAAAGAAGAGATGTCTGAAATTTGAAATTTGCAAACTCCTGAACAAATGGGTATGTTTAACGTTTGTTAACACCGGATTCCTAAATGAAATTTAAGTATCTTTGGTACGAAATTGATGAGAATTTAACGGTCTATAAAGAAGTGGTAATATCCTTTTTATCTAAAACGAGTAATAGGTCATTTGAGACCTTAAATTAAAAGTTTACCTATTCTTGAAAAGTTAAGAAATCGTAAACGATATTTATACATGTTTAAACAGCTCTTCCTCGAGTAACAATTGTTGGATAACAAACATGTTTTAAACATTCTAAAGATAATTTAAAGAGCTTTCTATGGATATGCTACAATATTAAATAATATGTACTTATATAGAGGAATAATTAATGAAACCACGAAACCGTCTCTAACTTGCAAACCTTCAACAAAACTGGATTTTAAAGTCTTAGGTATATCTGTTACATTTATCATAATTAAGTATACTTAAAACCAAATTGAAGAGAATTTAACGGTCTACTCATATATGTTGGAGTGATATTTTTTGAAATTTTATAACAGTTGTTACAAGCTAATAACTTTTCTTTACAACAAATCGCTAGCTACAATTTTAATACCCTGTATCTACAAAATCTCTCATTTAAGTACCATAAATTTACACCCAATTAAAGATACTTTAATGATTTATAAGATAGCACTAGATTTATATAGTTTTATATCTTGAAATGTCTAATTTCAGGCAGTTAATTCATTTTTACAAAGTTTTAATTAAATTTTAACTAAATTTTAGTTGAATTTTAACATCCAGTATCATTAATTCCATAATTAATTCCAAATAATCCTTACAAATATGATATCATTCAAAAGATAATTTAATCCTCTTCAAACTGTGAGGTTCCCTACTTTCGTATCTAGCATCTGACTTAAGTAACACCCGGTACATAAAACTAGGTACATACGAAAAACGTTAATATTTACAATTCGAAGAATTCCAAACTTTGACAGATATGATGCAGAAACAAGATATCCGATGATAGTTGATAGCTTATATTAGAATACACAGCAAGATCTCATAGTTATCATTTGTATCATTTTTTAGCTGATGTCGTGCACAATTTGCGCAGTAAATCGTAATTTAACTATATACATATGTGCGACACCATTAAATCTGCAAAAGTTTCAACTTTTCCATCATTTCCTGAAAGTTTTCTCTTCTCGCCTGAATTTCCTTGCGCCTGCAAAAACCAGCAGCGTCCACTGACAAATGACTGATGACACAACGAAAACGTAAAACAACCAGCGAGATGTACAAGCCACAAGTCAATGAAAACCCTCTTCCAATAATCGCTTTCCGTTATAAAAAACGCACCGTATTGTCACCAATTTTCACTTTTTCCACATATTTTTTTACAATTTTACAAGTTTAACTTGGCCCAGCCTTCAAAAAACCTGTTCCACTCTGCCCCAAATCGAAAGGTATATAAGCTACATTCAAATAGGTATGAGACAAACATTTTGCTTACGACTTAAGTCTAGTTTTACGCGCTTTGTTTTAAATATTTTACAAGATTACACGTGCTGATTTTCCGTCCTCCGCCCTGCTCCTGCAAAAACGTATTTTATTGTCGTCCGAATAAATCAAATTGCTCATCGTTCTAATCCTCAAGCCCTATGATAACGTAAGAGAAAACAAGTACGTGTTGCCTGACTTAAGTAACACTCGCTCAAAGGAGTTAACCCTTCAAAATTTGCCTGCTTGTGATTCCTTTTCAAATATTTACAATATTAGTTTACACCCAAAAATGTATTTTATCGTTTTTATATAAATTATATAAAAAATTTAACTAGTTCTTCAATAGTACGAGTACGAGTATGATATGATACACTTTCTTATTTTTTTCTTTGCTTTGCATTTTTTCGAAAAAATGATACAACAATATTTGTTTGTTTTTGCATAGGCTTTTTGTTTGCGCCTGTGTTTTACGTCTTTTTTTCTTATTTGCTTTGTGCTTTTGAGCTCGTTTTTAATTTTCGGATCGTAATGATCACGATGAAAGTACAGCGAGTGCTGTTAAAATTGTCAACAAGATGCCCGTCGATCGTGTCATTCTGTCAGCTGATCCGCATATGTGTATCTCGATTTCCTAAGTGGACAGATAATAGTTAATAACAGTTAAAATTAATTAAGTGATTGTGGGATGTTTGTTCCATCAAAGTTTGCAGCTTAATCTTTGACGGAATAAATATTTTTAATGGGACAGGTTACTTTGATGGAATGTGGTTCAAATAGATTTAAGGACTATGTAATGTGTCTTCCATGAAAGTTTGCAGCTTTTTCTTTGATAGAACAAACATTTTTAATGGGACAAGTTACTTTCATGGAATGATATTTGTACAAATAGATTTGAGGACCGTGGAATGTTTTTTTCCATCAAAGTTTGCAGCTTTATCTTTGATGGAACAAACATTTTTAATGGGACAAGTCACTTTGATGGAATGATATTGGTTCAAATAGATTTGAGGACTATGGAATGTTTTATCTATCAAAGTTTGCAGCTTTAGGAACAAACATTTTTAATGGGCCAAGTTACTTTGACGGAATGATATTTGTTCAAATAAATTTGAGGACTATGGAATGTTTTTTCCATCAAAGTTTGCAGCTTTATCTTTGATGGAACAAACACTTTTAATGGGACAAGTCACTTTGATGGAATGAAATTTGTTCAAATAGATCTGAAACTATGGGCTGTTTTTCCATCAAAGTTTGCAGCTATATATTTGATGGATCAAACATTTTTAATGGGACATGTCACTTTGATGGAATGGTATTGGTTCAAATAGATTTAAGGACTATGGAATGTTTCTTCCATGAAAGTTTGCAGCTTTATCTTTGATGGAACAAACATTTTTAATGGGACAAGTCACTTTGATGGAATGATATTGGTTCAAATAGATTTGAGGACTATGGAATGTTTTTTCCATCAAAGTTTGCAGCTTTATCTTCGATAGAACAAACAATTTTAATGGGACAAGTTAATTTGATGGAATGGTATTTGTTCAAATAGATTTGAGGACTATGGGATGTTTTTTCCATCAAAGTTTGCAGCTTTATCTTTGTTGGAACAAATATTTTTAATGAGAAAAGTCGCATTGATGAAATGATATTGATTCAAATAGATTTGAAGACTATTGGATGTTTGTTTCATCAAAGTTTACATCTTAATCTTTGATGGAACAATTTTTTTAATGGGACAAATGTCTTTGATGGAATGAAAATGGTTGAAATTGATTTGAGGACTATGGGATGTTTGTTCCATCAAAGTTTATACCTTAATCTTTGATGGAACAAACATATTTAATGGAACACTTGCCTTTGATGGAATGAAAATGGTTAAAATAGAGTTGAGGACTGAGGAATGTTTGTACCATCATTGTTTACACTTTCATCTTTAATGCAATAGACATTTTAATGGAACATATGACTTTGGGGAATGAAACTGGTTACGATTGATTATATTAAGTGTATGATGATTGCTTCATTAAATTTTACACCTTAATATTTGATGGAACAAACATTTTTAATGGGTCAAATGACTTTGATGGAATAGAAATGGTTAAAATTGATTTGAGGACTATGTGATGTTTATTCCATCAAATATGAAGGTTGAAATTTTAATGGATTGATGAAATAAAATGGTACGATACTAACCTCAGGATGATAGTTGATGCACTTTGGAGGTCTACGACGATAGAAACTATCTTTAGGTTTGTGTTGACAACCTGCACCATTCGAATCGTAGATGACCTCTTGCGGTTGAATACTCAGCTGCTTGCTGCCACAAGGGCAGAGGGTGTCGACCACGAGGAGGATGAGATTACTGTGGGGCACCTTTTGTACGCTGAAGGGACGCTCACAGCCGGTGACATGACAATTGGTCAGTTTGCCCTTGAGCGGATTGCTCTGACCGCTCGTGTTCAATCTGGCTGGTTGGAGGATGTAGAGGTCGGTCTTTTTGTCACAGCGGCGTACCCCAAACTGGCCCATGTCGACTCCGTCCAAGGGATCAGACTCAAAAGGTGGAGTAACAAAAGTCGGCACGTTCGGGTATGGACCCGGGATTGTGTCCGGGTCTTCTGGGAGGCCTTCTTCTTTATATTCGAAGGGTTCATAGTCATCATATGCATCTGTCGAGAGTAGAGAAGTTAGGTTTAGATTAGTTAGTTTAGATTAGTCTTACTTGTACCAGGGTTGGGTGTTAAGATTAGATAGAGCTACTTTGGTTGAGTTAGTTAAGTCAGGTTCGCTGAATTTTGTTGGAATTTGGAATTGATCTAATTTGCAATGACCCAGGTTAAGCTACGTTAGAAAGGAGATAAGCTAAACTAGGGTATGACTAGGGTAGCTATGGATGGTATAATTTGAACTAAGTATGTCTGATCCACATACTGATTGAACCTGAATGGGCGGACTGAGGTTAGGGTGTTGGTGTTAGTTAGGTTGTTCTAACGAAAACGGTATTTGTTTTGTTCAAAATGAGCTAACCAAAGTCAGGTCAGGAAGAACCGAAGTGAACTAAGGTAAGATACCATCAAGTTGATTTCATTTAGAATGGAGTTGGGTTGGTTTATATTTGGTTAGGTTTGACCTATCAAGACAAGGTAGCATTAGATTTTATTTCGAAAGATTCAGTTGGATCAACTTAGGTTCCGATAAGTTGGATCGAGACTGTTTACCTAAATTTAGGTTGGTTTGAATACCCTAGGTATGTCCAGGGTCAAGTCAGGATGGACCAAACTGGATTAAGGTAAAATATCTTCCAGGTAATTCAATTTAGAATGGAGTGGGTTGGTTTATATTTGGTTAGGTTTGACTTACCAAAACAGGGTAGCATTAGATTTTATTTCGAAAGACTCAGTTGGATTCGTTTAGGTTCCGATAAGTTGGATCAAGACTGTTTACCTAAATTTAGGTTGGTCTGAATGCCCTAGGTATGTCCAGGGTCAAGTCAGGATAGACCAAACTGGATTAAGGTAAAATATCTTCTAGCTGATTCAATTTAGAATGGAGTTGGGTTGGTTTATATTTGGTTAGGTTTGACTTACCAAAACAGGGTGAAATTAGATTTTCCTTTGAAGGATTCTGTTGGATCCGCTTAGGTTCCGATAAATTAGATCAAGACAGTTTACCTAAACTTAGGTTGGTCCGAATGACCAAGGTACCAGAGTCAAGTCAGTATAGACCGAATTAGACTAGGGTAAGATATCATCAAGCTGATTCAGTTTAGAATGAAGTTGGGTTGGTTCATACTTGGTTAGGTTTTACCGTCCAAAACAGCGTAGAATTAGATTGTATTTCGACAAATTCAGTTAGATCCCCTTAGGTTCCGAAAAGTTGGATCAAGGCAGGTTACCTAAACTTAGACTGAATGTCCAAAGTTAGAAACGATGGAATACGATTGTGCCCATTTCAGTTCGATCAGACACACTTATAGTGAGTTGAGATGGTTTAGTTTATGTTGGTTCAGTTTAGGAAGAGCAGATGGGGATCACTTTAGTTAACACACAATACCCCAAAACGAATTACCTTCTTGAGCAAATGCAAGACCATATGCTAGGTTAACATAAGTAGTCCAAATTGCAAATACTTTGGCAGCCCATCCGAAGAATACTTGTAGAGGCATTGAAGGCTATAAATTTAGAGGTTACAATACTTAACTTATGTTATATGTTACCAAAACTTTTTGGTAACATTCAAGAAATACCAAATTTACTTACAGCCAATTTGGGAGCATCACCACCAAAATTGCTCTTACTATTCGTACACGCTCCCTGATAATCATACACCGGAACTTTTTTGTAAATCTTATCTTGTACCAAAGAATCCATGATGGTACCATCAATCTGCCCGAAGAAACGTCCTGTATGTTCAGCATTTTCCGAAATAATGATAAATCCATTATTATCAAGGACATAGCAATCCAATTCATCGCTAGCACATGTTTTCTTGCATGACGATGAGCCAGTACACTGAAAACCACGAAAGTTACCAATAATGGTACCAACCTATAACTCTATGGTACATACAGCAGAAGTGATATTCAAAAAATGTGATGCCAGTATAGAATGTTGATATTGCAAACCAACGACTGCAGCAGGTGCCCGATGTCCTTTATGTTCAACAAAAACCGCATGTGTTGCGGTTACCAATGGCTCCGACGTGGTACCAACATCGAAAGGTACCGAATACACAAAACTCTCCGGTTCTATTTCATACTGATCAACGGCACGTTTATACCACGTCTCATCCATTGACCTTACGTTATGTTCACTGAAATGCCTAAAAATCAAATGGTAACATTACGAAAAAGAACAGCCGCCATGTTTGCAAATATTTACGGTCCATTCGCATCCGTTGTCTTCATGTGGTCCAGCCATCGTAGCAAACCACTGCGTGTCGCAACAAATGACATGGTCAAACCAAACATCCTATGGCCACGACTGCAAATAAATTTCCAATTAATTCTACATCCACGTCGCCATTTTGCTTTTCAGACAAATCCGTTTTTCGCTGCTCAAATTTAAAAATGTAAATTCAATAAAATGTGAAGTGATGAACGTCGTGTAGAAGATGCTGAAATCGTTGCCAGTGTTTGAAATAATTTCGAGATACTCACTAATCCGCCATGTTTGCATATATTGGAAAAAGGTACCAAAATCACTGGCAACGTTACCTCTAAATCAAAAAATCGAAAATTATGATTTCTCTTGGTCTTGAATAAGTTGCTAGGGACTGGATGTGATTAGTGATTACGTTACCTTTGCAATAAAACCAAAAGTGTTGCAATTGGGCTATAATTGTGCAAGAAATAATTGAAATTGTCAAATTAATTAATTGAAATTAATTACACATATTATTAGGTATTATTAAATATGCTATTATCATGAATAACAATTAGTTAAAAAAGAATGGTTAAATGGTGCAATATTGATATTTATACAGGGTGTTACCACAAAGTTACCAAAATATTTTATTAGTTACAAGGAGTTACCAAAATATATTGTTTGGTTTAACCAAAGTTTTGTCTCGATAGAAAAGGTTAGTTTATTTCAATTTTGATATATTTTATTATAAATTGATAATTTTTAATTATTATTCAGTGCTTTAAATAAATAATTTACTTTAACATTTTTGGCGCGAAAACCAGAAAAAAAGGGTAAAACATTGTGAAAACATCCTGTATGCAGAAAAGAAAATGGTAATTATGCTGGCGACAAAGTGGTAATGACAGCACGTGTTGCCACGTGGGTGTAACGAGCCTGACACATGCGATCGGACGCCGCCAACCGACACCGGTGCCGCTACAACCGCAGCTGGCAGCAGTGGCGGTGACGAGATCGCATTGGGACGGCACAGGAAAAAGGACCAAAATCAATACGTACTGTTCGTCCTCGTTGCTGGACGGATGCGTGCTGTGGCGCATCACCTCCTCCGTCACCTTCGCGTCCAGGACCAATGATTGCAGCAGGGTTTTATCACCTGTAAGACGTAAAATTTGCAAATAAAACGCAAGCCAAATCAGCAATACAGGTAGAGCATTAAAAACAATTGTAAAGCTGTGATAAAACCTACAAAAGTATGCGTCCTTGTCCAGCTTGGTGGATACATGGTGGTGTTCGCGTTGGGTGGGCGACCGTGGTCTTAGCGACATCCACTTCCATCCGGGTCGTCGGCTCCGTGAGAGGAAATGTCGTACCCGGTCCTCGGCATTACGGAAGCGTTGTTCTCCTGAGGACCCGCTGCTGTACTCACAGTAAACCCTGAGGAATAGAAGCAGTTGTAAATTGTTAAAGATTGGTTGCAGACGTTTTAGGTAGAGGGTGTAACTTGAGGTCAGAGTTTTTAGGGAGTCCATTATGATTTTAAAGTTTCCATCCCCAGGTCCATTGATTGATAGATTTCTGATGGTAACTGGGGATCAAGTAAGAGAATAATAATGCTAATTCTCTTATATGGATGTATGATCTAGATAATGACGCAAAATAGTGCAGAACAGGTCGACCACTTTGAAAGAAAGATTCAACGCAGAATTCTAGGACCAAAACAAGAAGGGAACATGTGCCGAATCCGATACCATCACCAACTATCTCAAATTTTACAAAGAATATACAGAATCGGAGTTTATAAGAATATAAAGACTGAGATGAGCAGGGCACGTGGTCAGAATACTGATACCCAAAGTATCGGTCGACCCCGGAAAAGTAAAAATATTACAGAAGAGAAGAGAATGGAAGAAGAAACAGGCGGAGGCCAAGATCCAACTAGGAATGTAGAGCCATAGTAGAGGGAGAGAGAACTGGGGATCAAGTTTCAAATTGTACCTTAAGTACCTTAAGGTTTTCCTAGTTATGATCAGAGGTCTCCCGGGGTCAAGTTTCAAGTAATAGTAAATATACAATAATGGGATAAAAATTGTAAATTCAGAACTTAAAAATATATGTCTGCATTGTGGTCAGACGATCCAGGCCTCGGCCTCATTGTAGTTGTGGTCATGGAGAGCCATGATTGGTAAAGAGGGTATCCTATTTTCTATTATTTAAATGGAAGTGTTAACATAGATTCACGATTAGGTCTCGAACCCTGACTTAAGGTCTTTTAAAAGACTAAATGACCTCAGGTTTTCTAAATTCATTATGTCTATTGGTTTTGTAAGTATACTAATTGTAAATGACACAAATCTCAAAATATTTATGAACCATGCTTTCCTTTCTGGAACTGAATCGAGTCCCAACAAAGAAGGAGGAGACATAGGTCAGAGGTCTAGAGAAAAGAATTCGGCTGCTTTAGAGATTGTTACGGTAAGAAATCTTGAGAAGTCCAGCAGACATTGTTTGCAAATATACAATATTACAGGGAGGTTTCAGGTAAAAAGAAGATCGGGATCTCTCCAATAAGATAACCATTCTAAAACCACTATATTTAAATATAGTGTAATCTTTTAAGGAGTTGTTGGGAAGTATCAGTTACTGGTAATTTCAATAAGAAAGTATTCAGAAAGAGTTCTTTACAATAGTCGACGCTACGCTATTCGGTGACACCGAAGACGGACTGCAAAGGTTAGTTCACGCATTCGAGAAATTGTAAAAAAAACTTAACAATACTATCTCAACCAAAAAAACAAAATATATGGTAATCTCCAAAATACCCATCAGGGCCAAAATTGTTATTAATAACACAACCATTGAACAAGTCTCGCAGTTCAATTACCTTGGAGTAAGGATTTCTAGCTGGGGAAACCTGGCAGAAGACGTCAGACAACAGGCCAATAAAGCAGCGAAAATATCTGGAAGCCTTCGGAACTCTACATGAAAGAACCGGAACATGTCTATAGCTAGCTAAATCCGCATATATAATGCTTGCATACGACCAATTCTAACCTACGTCGCGGGAACAAGAGCGGACACCGCCCTCGCCAAACGCATACTCAGAACAACAGAGATGCACGCTCTAAGAGCTATAAGCGGACTAACGATCTGGGACAAGAAACCGAACAGCGATATTAGAAAGAGGTGCAATGTAACAGATATAGTGCGATTGACAAGAAATCGTAGGAGGATGTGAATCGCGCGAATGGTGGAAGAGGGCAGACCACAAGGAAAGCGCCACACGGGCAGGCCACCAAAAAGATGGTCCAATAGCTGGACATCAGGAGAAGTGCCAGTAAAACACAAGCTAACCAGCTTAACATAAGAAGAAGGAGATAATAGTCTTATGAATTTTAAGTGAATTGAACAATATTTACAGGTCCTAGCATTGTGGTCAGAGGTATTTGGGTTCAACTTTCACAATGTAATCAATATAAAAATACACAATATTTAAGACCTCTGACATTGTGGTTACCGAATTCAGAGAGCCAACTTTGAAAGTGATAACAATTGCAAATACACAATATTTAAGGGTTCCAGCATTGTGGTCAGTGGTCACGGGCATTCAGTGCCAGAGCATTCATTTGTAAGGTCAGATTTTCCTTAGAGGTCGAAGTCAAACACAAGTTAACTGTAAAACCGCAGCGACCGACCCCGAGACCCTTGAACCCACGACGCTGGGCTGGGAAACTTTAATGATCTCCGCTTCCTGCAGAATATGAGTTGAGAACGTTTATCACTTACCAATCTGGATGCACTTTCCAATTGTCTTCCTTGAAGTACTCTTCGACTGCCAACCGAACAAACAAACAAACAAAAACCCATAAACATTCCGCCCCAACTCTTTACTATGAAATATGTCTTCTACCAACCTTTTTGAGACAGCTTGATTTCCTGCTCGGCAACTAACTCGTACATCCCATATCCTTGAGGCAAAGCTATACCCAGTGAAAATGGCGTACCCTCGATCGGATTGTAGAAGTAATTATAGCGGCGTGTGGTTACCCGCCTCTGTGTTCAGCCGCATTAAAAACAAACCATTAAATCGTCGGCATCGTCGACTCTTTGTGGGGGGTTGTTCCCCGTAAATATATACCATTGGAGTATGGAGTCATATCCTTGCGTGTGTATGTGAATCTGTATGTGTACGTGTAAGAGGGGGGCATCGTGTCAGTAAGGTGTAAGTAAGTTAGCGCCCATTTGGCGGAGGCGCCGGTGGGGCGCCTTCTGCGTGTATCGATTTTTGGCGGAGGCGGCGGTATACGCTGCGTGTTCTCATATGTATGGGGAGGCGTCGTGTGCCATTCAGGAAGGCAGGCATTGCGTTGGGGAGAGAAGGCAGACTCTGGCCTTCTGTGAGTGTAGGGGGTGGCAAACAGAATAGGGGGGTGCACAAATGTCATTGCACTTATGCTTACCATATTATCATAATGTACTTTGACGCCGAACTCTGTCTCGCCCGGCTTTTGATCAATCATGTCGTGTCGTAACTATTCATGAACACACAAAAAACATGATATATTAGATTCACCAGCGACAAATTGAAAAAAAAAAGAAATAGATGGAGAGCGAACATTTCATCAATATACATTCTTTTATATCATGCGTTGTGAATTGGTTTTCTTTAAGTTTATTCAGGATACATTTTTCAGATAGGTCTAGAATATTTGCGGTTCAGTATTGTAAGTCTCAATTAGCTATATATGTTCTGTTGAGGTTAGGTATGTTTCGTTAATTGGGTTTGGTAAAATTAATATGGTTAGGTAGATTTAGGTTGGCATGTTCGGTTACGTTGGGTTAAGTTATATTCGGATAGATTGGTTTAGATTGGGTTAAGTTTGGTTAGGTTTGGTTGGGTGGGGTTAGGTTTAGGTTTAGGATAGGTTAGGTTGAGTTAGGTGGGGTTAAGTGGAGTTAGATTAGCTTAGGAAGGGTTAGGTTGAATTAGGTGGGGTTAGGTTGGGTTAAATAGAGCTAGGTTGGGTTAGGTTGAGATAGACCGAGTTAGGTAGGGTTCGGTTGGGTAAGATTGGGTTGGTTTAGATTAGATTGTATTAGGTTAGGTAAGGTTGGATTGGATTAGCTTAGTTTGGTTTTCGTTGAGAGAGGTTGGGTTAGGTTAGGTTGAGTAAGATTGGGTGAGCTTTGGTTAGTTTAGGTTAGGTTACTTAAAGCTATGTTAGGTTGGCTTGGGTTACGTTAGGTTGGATTAGTTGGGATTAGGCTAGGTCGGGTTAGTTTAGTTTGGGTTGGGTCAGGTTGGTTTAGATAGTGTTAGGTTGGGCTAGGAAAGGTGGGAATAACAAGTTTCGGTTAGCTACATTCTGATATGGTTAGTTACGTGTCTCTAATTGGGTTTGCTTGAATTCATTGGGTTAGATAGATTTAGGTTAGAGCTGGTTTTGGGTAGGTTGTGTTACGTAGGGTTAGGTAGTATTAAATTGGGCTATGTTGGGTGAAGTTGAGGTATGATGGGTCAGAGTGGGATAGGTTGGGTAAGGATAGGTTACCTTAGGTTAGGTTGAACTTGGTTGAGTAGATTAGGCGAGATCCAATTGAGTTGCGCTTGGTTGGGTTAAGCTGGGTTAGGATGGGTTGCGATGAAATAGTTTGGATTAGGTTGAGTGAGGTTGGGTGAGGTTGGATGAGGTTGATGAGGTTGGGTTAGATTGGAAATTGGTTTGGTTTTGTCATGTAATATTTGGTCGGTACTCTGGGTTATGGTGGGGGAGCCACCAACCCAACCGACCCAATAAGTTAAGTTGGGTTATGAAGAGATAAATTGTGTGGACTTTAGTAGGGTGAGAATGTCTGAAGCCTTAATTAGCCTGGGTTATACTCAACCGATTTTGATAAATTCTGATTAGATTAGAATAGGTTGGATTGCCATAGGTTAAGCGATAACAAATAAGTAATTAATTATAAGTCGACTTACATCTAGCAAAGCAGAGTGGTTCTCCCTCGGTCGTTCATGCTCGGTTTCGATCAGCTCCAACTCAGTAAGGTCCACGGAACAATACGCCGGCTCCAAGGTGTCCTCGTATTGTTCGTTATTATGCTAAAGAGACCAAGCCAGCCAAAATGAAATTAAATTTTCTCTCCACTGCATCCCTGCTCGCTCAAGAGAGCTATAGAGCAGCAGGGCGGCTGTGTGGTGGCATTTGATAAGTGGAGAAGTGGGAGAAAGCGAGATAGTCATATCTATACCCACCAACGGCCGTAGATCCGGATGGTACAAAGCGTGCCCGTTGTTGTTCACGATGAATGAATAGCCATTAGCGCCGAGCTGCGAGCGCACGCACAACAATCGGAATTATTAACAAACCACATCGGCCACCATAATTTTGTCATAATCATAATCGCGCTATTAAAATTGGCGGGAAATTAAAAAATATGCCCGAGCAATTATCCCGCCAATTACATAAAATCACAAAATGCTCATTTTTGTCTTTCTACATTTTTGCAGAAGTTTGTAGGAGTTTTAAACAAATTTTAATGAATGACGTTGAAACCTTTGAAATTTAACATTATGTGATCATTGCGCAGAGACGAAGGAGGTACAATGCTTACCTTGTAAGGGGGCACAAGTTTCTTTATCTCATCGACGGATACATCCGTGCCGACAACACCCAGTACATTTGCCACGCGCACCTACGTTAGGAACGTATTAAAAATTAACCTAATCTTGTTTGTCTTCTACTTACCGAATGATTCCGTCGATCAAATACTGGGGTGGTAACGGACGTCATTAGTTGACCACGTCTATCATCGCCAAACGTATCCGCCTGTTTTCCACATTGAAGTTAAAGTGCATGAGGTTATATTTCTTAGTTATAAGGTTATTTCTAGACTTACGTTACCGCCGAGGTAGACGTGCGACCATTGAATCGGATGATCGTTTTGGTACATGACGATTGGTCTTGCCATCACCTCGATGTATTTTAGGACCATTTCCATAGCGTCCTTTTCATTTCCAATTCGGGTGTAGTAACCTAATAGATCAGAAAAGGGTAATCTTATTAGATGGTAGGCCAATAAGTATATCTAAATTTGGTTTATATAACCTAGGTTATGTTAAGGGTATCCGCATATGTTCGTGGATATTCCCATATAAGGTATTTGCATTGGGTATTCCCATTTTATCTTTGTTTGGTGAGCTTAGGTTAGAAGTAGATAAGTTACCTTTATTTTCACAAGCCATCCAATGCATCTCAGCCTGCCCACCCGAATCTTCTCCAGCCAGGAAGGTAAACACCCTCACTGGACGATGAGGCCAGTTGTACATTTTGAAAATATCTTTGTAATTCGCCGGAGGTCCATCCGTAATCAACATAATTGCTTGATTACACTGACAACCATTACCCGTTCGGTTATACTAAAGAAAACAGTTTAGGATCAACTAAATCTTCTCCCTGGCTCTATTAACTAACTAACTAACCTTGTGGAGTATTTCAAACCCAGTTACAAGAGCTGATGTAAAATTGGCTATGTTTTCTGGCCTTAGTGAACTCATAGAGTCCTTTAGAAGTTGCTTATTTTCATCATTTGCCTAAATAGAAAAGGTTAAAAGGGTAAAAATGACCAAATTAAGTTGATCATACCTGGACCAATTTGTCTTTGAAACAAGATACGGTCTCCTCGGTCCCATCAGAAAACTTGTATACGTTCACAAAGTCATTATCTGATAGTGTATTCAAGATGGCCTCGACTGTGGCACGTGCCAACGGTGCCCGTTTACCTCCCATGGACCCAGAGTTATCTACGAGAATCACAATATCCTTTGGAGAGGTAGTGGCGGAAACATACCACTGCGTGGTTCTGAAATCATAGACGTTCCGGGCAGACCTAGGGCGTTGCCAGGAAGATGTCGGGTCTTCGGGGGGCCAAGCAGTTCCTGAAAAACATACGGCCATGAGTAGGTCTGATTTGGTGAAGCTCTGGAGCAAACCTGGATATCTCCGGAGGAACCCTGAAGAACTTCCGAAGAATTGCCACGATAGCGATGGGTCACTCTCATAGTTGTTCACAAACAAAGGGTCCAGATGTTCGGACCACTGAACCGCATTCATCACCTCTGGGTCTATAGATAACCAAGCTAATTAAGAAATTCTTGTGTGGGTTGGCGATTACTAACCCTTTTCTAACACACGTGGGGGAAGCAGCACTGTGCTCACGGAAGTATTTACTGGAAGATGTTCAAAATGCGGGTTGGGATGCAGTTGCATCTCTCTGGTCCCCTCCGTAAGACGCCCATCTGCACCGAAGGCATTCAATTTGGCCGCGTTGAAATACCGGAAAGGTTGGCCATTATCTGTCTGGGGTGTCAACGCCGCCTGCTCGGCACTATCCATGATCCTCTGCGAAATAAAACCAGGAATTGCCTCGTGATCTTTTAATTGAAACTCCTTAAATTGGATATTACCATCACAGCGCTCATCTTAAAGTCCATCATATTCTTAACCTCGGCTGCCATCTCCTTGATTATTTTCAGACCATCCTTCCGAACTACGCTCTTATCAATATCGTGGTATTTCTAAACGAGGAGGAAATTAACTTTACGGCTGTCTATCAATGAAGGGCGAGGGAGCGTCCCTTCATGTAATGTGGAGTTTGGATGTGGGTGGATTATGGCGACCGTGACAGGGGTGTAGAGAAAGGCGAGGATCGCGTAGTAGAAGACGGTCGGGGAATGAAACTGGGAGGTAATTGGGAGATTCCATTCCGAGGAATGCCTCTTACCCGCTGCAGTTCCTTCATCCGCGTCAACCGCCTGCCGTATTCCCACAGGTCCACGCCGAACTTGAGCGCCCAATTCTTGACCCTAGGGAGCACATAATCCAATCCATGTCAATGGTATCAATAGATGACCTTAATTATTGATTGGAGTGTAGGGATAATGTTAATTGTGGTAATTGAACAAGTTATTACATAACCATGTTGGGATTACGCACAAGGATATTCCCAAGGGTGTTAGTAATCCATAGAAACATGACCATTGCTGATTGTGGGATAATATTAATCACCTCTGGAACATTCTTTCGGCAGAAGAAAGGAAGAGTGATTGATCTTACAGAATCATTTCATGATTTTGGTAAGAGGTGAACAAATCTTTTAGGATTATGGTTTCTAAATCTTTCATGGTCATTAGATTGAGAACCTATTTCGAAACGGTCTTATTTTATTTTCTAAGAGGTTTAACAGGTCATAAAGAATCTTTTCAAATTGCCTATGGTAAATGTCTCTTGATATCCGATAATTTATAGTAGGAGCCAAACTTGTATCTGATTCATTTTGGACTCCCTAGTCTAAGTTCAGAGACAATGCTTAGAAAAGGCTAACTGGACCTCGTCGTAGATCAACGACGGAATCCCCGTATTTAATGGTAATCGAATTTGGCTCTTCCTTCTCCGAAGCTTTTCACTGGAACTTTTAGCATTTTTAGGTTTCATCTAGGGCAGGTTGCTGGCCTCACCTTAGAACCTTCCTCTTTTATCCAGGGTGAGATGACCGAGAGGCAAAAGATCCTTGGGAAGACTCCGGAAGAGGTGGCGCAATCAACTCCGGAATGACCACTGAGGTGAACAAGCAAAAATTGCCTATCAAGGACGAAGAAGAATTTGGCTCTTGCAGAAAAATGTTTGGACACCTCTCTGATCAAGATGGAAAAACTAGGTCTTGATTCTTCATCCAGGATTTTTCAAAGGACATTAAAAAAACATAAAAATACTAAAATACTATGATTTTCCAACCCTTTCGGTACCTCATTTGAATTCCAACACCCCCATAAAAAGTAAATTTAGAAAATCACTGATAGTTGTAAACATGTTAAATGATTGTCGACGGTCATTTTATCCACACGATCGTCCTCAATTCGATTGAAAGTTTAAACTTTTCCTAGTGGTCTCCCCCCCCCCCTCTCCCCCATCCCTTCCTCCCAGAACGTGGCACACGCCTGAGACATGCCATGGGAAATTTTCGGGAGGGAAAAACTTTATTGAACAATATCGAGGCGTGTAACATCTGCCACGCGCGATTAAACCAATTATAACTTTTCGCCACATTGGCACGTGGACGTGTAGCCACGTCCTGTGGAACATGGAACATACCCTCCAGGAATGTGTTCCCAATTTTTCTCTAATTTTCTGGTAAATTCTCCCCAACAAACAACACCAATAACAAACACGATACGAAATGATGTCAACACATAAAATGTAAAATTTATTTCGGCACCTTTACAGAAACATGAGACGAGCAGAAAGAGGGGAAAATTTAATTTTAATAATCATATTCGCAATGTGATAAAAGACTATGTGGCAGCAGCGTTCCACCGTTCCTACGTCTATGACTATAGATTGCAGCGGCGGTGGAGGAAACAAGAATGGGGGCCCACTCGCCCATCCGCTGAAGCGTTTGGTGGAGGCGCCGGTGTTGGTGGCGGCGCCGGTATGGTAGTGGTGGCGGCAAAACGCCACAGCAGTAGGGGTAGATCAATACGACCACCCTGCACACCAAAACCGCCTCCCCTGTTTCATAGAGAGATAGACTCATTGTGGGAGGGTGGGGAAGAGGCAGAGAGAGCTTGAGAGAAAAGAGGGTGATAGGGTGATAGAAGACAGGTTGGAAAGAGAGGGTTTACATAGGAGAGAAGAGGTTGATTGGGTGATAGAAGGCAGGTTGGAAAGAGAGAGTGAAAGAGGAAGTGATGTGGATGTATTTGGCGGCGTCTTACGCTGCCGCCGTCGCCGCGTACGCCCTGACCCTGTGCGCCCATGTCCTATCCAAGGATGCTGCTCATCCCCGAGCGCAATTTTAATTAGATGCCAACTTCCGGTCTGATCTTCTGCATCCTACCAACACCTTCAGACATTTATTTTTTGTAATATTTCGCGCTTAGGTTGCTTTATGGGGTTCCCACTGAGGCTGGAGGAACGGGTTAACTGGGAGTTTATGGTAAAAGTGTTAAGCGCTGCCGCATTGCATGGAATTGCCCCCAAGGGAGGTTGGCTCTCCCCCTGTCGTGTGCTACGTGTCCGACATACTAATGCGCCACTTGGGGAGCCTCCCAGGGTGGTGTGTGTACATGGGCAAACGGGAGCAATGGGTCACGTGTCACAAAACATTATTAATTAACGATTACCACTAAAAAATCAGCTTACGGACCTAGTACCTTCCAATAACCTGGGAAAATCTTGGGAACTTCCTAGGAAAATCCTAGGACATCTCTGGGGGTCTTAGGAAGGAAAGCAGGAACGTCGTAGGAAATTCCCAAGACTGTAGTATGAATCAAAAACATAAACTATGCGTTTTTAAAGAGTTTACTTAAGTGACACTTACTCATGATGGGGAATGTCCTCATCCTGTTCAGGCGACACTGATGGTAGACAGACCAAAATCCCAATAACCACCACGCCGAAGGACAGCATCCGCGTTCTGGTCTTCATGATTCTTATATCCTTGATTCCCGAAAATAACGCTCACAAATATGCACTAACGAAAAACACTTGCGACCTTTCCTAGGCTGCGGGGCACTACTTGGTTAAACCTTCCGCACTCCCAGCGACTGAGGTCGTGGCGCACATCCTTGGGGAACTCCCGGTTGAGTTGTATAACGCGCACATTTTTTCGGAGTACACTTTTACTAAACGTACTGACTCGCTTGGCCTTGTTTTACCGACTAATTTTTGGGTTTTCGTTGATGTGGGAACACTTTTCAGAATTCTCGCATGCTGGCCCCGATATGTGGTATTACGTGCTTGATTCTGTAGAATACGCCGCACTCGCGCCGCCGGCTGTGCGTACGTGTCGACTTCGTACACACCCCGAGTGGCGCACGAGTCTGCCGCCACCACCGCAATCGGTGCACGCTTGCGCCGCCTCTCAGTTTCGGTCCCCTACTAACGCCATCTATACTCTTCTCTTCGAACTAAATATTTTTTTCATACAGTTACACACTTATGATTGTCTCCTATCGTCTAACGTATTTGTATTTATTTTATTTTTTTAATGTTTTACTTTGTTGAAGGTTTATTATAAATTTTATTAAAGTAATTATACGCTACGTTTACTACGATTGTATAACTCATAGTACGCTAGTTTAGAGCGCGAGTGGTTGGGGTAGGGGGCGCCGGCAGTTGGAGGCGGCAGAGTCATATTGATTTTCACGATCGCGTGTAATGTATATTACAACGTGGCGGCGCGTCGGCGGTATTGAAACTGCAGCGCGTACGCACACCCGTCGCGGCGCGCCGGCCGCATGCATACACGCTACGCCTGCCGCCGCTTGCCGCCTCCGCTCGGATACTCTATTATCTCAAGAACGGCGACCGTACGGGCGGTTGGTGGGGAGGGAGGCGAATGGGGTATAGGGGTGGTGCGCAAACGGCACATTTGTCATTATCACCCGTTCGCGCGGCTGCCACCCAGTCTACGCCGCCACCACTGCCGCCTGCACACTCCCAATGCGCTTCCAACCGCCTGATTGAATCTTCCGGTTTGCGTACAATTACTGTCCAAATTTGTCTGTATTACTAATTATGTTTTAACAACTGCCGACCCTTGAATGTGAATGAGGAATGACAGAGTTTATGTTAAATGTAAGCTAGCTCAAACTGTATTTATTAAAGTTAATTTACACCCACATTTTTAATTTTTTTTTTATAATGGGTTACCTCAAACTATTGCAATTCTAAAATTCACAACGTTTGCTCTTTAAAAGTTACGAAATAACAAAAAAAGGCGTAACTTAAGTTACTTTAACAAATATCAAGAAAATATACTTCAGCAAAAACAAGATTTCAATTTTACTTACGTTTGTTTGTGTTGCCGGCCGTGGTACTAACCGGAGTAAGTAACCCTATGAAAGAACGAGGAGATTTGAGTTGTTTGGCTCACTCGTTGGGTGCCTTATATGTACACTAGGGTGTGTTCACGTCCTCCTGGAACTACCAGTCCTGGGATATCGGGAGGACTTGTATGCGTTATAATGTATAACACACTTCTTCTAATTGATCGTCTACCATCTTTCGGCTAGGATGCTCCTGATGTAATTCTCCATTATTTGCCACGAGTCCTCGCTTTTAACCAGGGGAGCTACCGCGTTACTCGTTGTGAGTTGGACTTTCAGTTGCTGTTCTGCGGTACTTCTGTAGTGTGACCATTTTCTGCACGCGCAGAATGTGTGTTCTGCTGTGACGGATTGACCGCAGTATATGCACTCGCGTGTTTCCCGTTTGCCGATTTGATGCAGGTATTCCCCGAAGCAGCCATGGCCGGTCAGAAATTGCGTTATCCATTGGTTTGTTTCGCCACACCGACGTTTTACCCATACACTTATATTAGGTATCAATCTGTAGGTCCACTTACGTCTCGAGCTGTCGTCCCTTTGGCTTGCCATTTACGCAGCACGTCTTGTGCTTTGTTGGTGTGGGGTTGGTTTGTTGACCACGCTTTCCAGTCTGCCGATATACTGATATCGATGAGCACAATTCCGCTGACCACTAGCACGTCGTCGGTGGAGACTGTGGAGTATGCCTGTTGCGAACCGATGGCTCTGGGAAGTCTCCATCACCAAGCCACTGATAAGGCCATAACCTAAGTTTACAACATTGCATAATTCGGGACGTCTTAGGTGGAATTTTCCATATTTTTTGTGTATGTTGCCGATTTATTTAGTCTAGAGTTAAGTAATTCCAAATATTATGTCAAGCGGAGCTATTCGTCACACTCCAATAATCT